>JANJGN010000397.1:0-85000 GCA_026770705.1 Isurus oxyrinchus
ATTTGTTGGTGTTTTCAATGTTGAGGTTGTTGTTGAATTTTTTTTGTGTTTTTAAATGTTGAGGTTGTTGTTGAATTTGTTGCTGTCCTTCAATATTGAGTTTGTTGCTGAATTTGTTGCTGTTTTCAATGTTGAGGTTGATGATGAATTTGTTGTTGTTTTCAATGTTGAGGCTGTTGTTGAATTTGTTGGTGCTTTTCAATGTTGAGGTTGTTGTTGAATTTGTTGGTGTTTTCAATGTTGAGGTTGTTGTTGAATTTGTTGCTGTTTTTCAATGTTGAGGTTGTTGTTGAATTTGTTGGTGTTTTCAATGTTGAGGTTGTTGTTGAATTTTTTTTGTGTTTTTAAATGTTGAGGTTGTTGTTGAATTTGTTGCTGTCCTTCAATATTGAGTTTGTTGCTGAATTTGTTGCTGTTTTCAATGTTGAGGTTGATGATGAATTTGTTGTTGTTTTCAATGTTGAGGCTGTTGTTGAATTTGTTGGTGCTTTTCAATGTTGAGGTTGTTGTTGAATTTGTTGGTGTTTTCAATGTTGAGTTTGATGTTGAATTTGTTGGTGTTTTTCAATGTTGCGGTTGTTGTTGAATTTGTTGCTGTTTTTCAATGTCGTGGTTTTTGGTGTTTTCAATGTTCAGGTCGTTGTTGAATTTGTTGGTGTTTTAAATGTTGAGGTTGTTGTTGAATTTGTTGGTGTTTTCAAAGTTGAGGTTGTTGTTGAATTTGTTGCTGTTTTCAATGTTGAGGTTGTTTTTGTATTTGTTGCTGTTTTTCAATGTTGAGGTTGTTGTTGAATTTGTTGGTGCTTTTCAATTTTGAGGTTGTTGTTGAATGTGTTGGTGTTTTTCAATGTTGAGGTGGTTGTTGAATTTGTTGGTGTTTTTAAATGTCGACGTTGTTGAATTTGTTGCTGTTTTTCAATGTCGAGGTTGTTGTTGAATTTGTTGCTGTTGTTCAATGTCGAGGTTGTTGTTGAATTTGTTGTTGTTTTTCAATGTTGGAGTTTTTGTTGAATTTGTTGGTGTTTTTCAATGTTGAGGTTGTTGCTGAATTTGTTGGTCTTTTCAATGTTGCGGTTGTTGATGAATTTGTTGCTGTCTTTCAATGTCGAGGTTGTTGTTGAATTTGTTGGTGTTCTCAATCTTGAAGTTGTTGTTGAATTTGTTGGTGTTTTCAATGTTGCGGTTGTTGTTGAATTTGTTGGTGTTTTCAATGCTGAGGTTGTTGTTGAATTTGTTGGTGTTTTCAATGTTGAGGTTGTTGTTGAATTTGTTTGTGTTTTCAGTGTTGAGGTTGTTGTTTAATTTGTTGGTATTTTTTAATGTTGAGGTTGTTGTTGAATTTGTTCGTGTTATTCAATGCTGAGTTTATTGTTGAATCTGTTTTTTTTTTCAATGTTGAGGTTGTTGTTGTATTTGTTGGTGTGTTTCAATGTTGAGGTTGTTGTTGAATTTGTTGCTGTTTTCAATGTTGAGGTTGATGTTGAATTTGTTGCTGTTTTTCAATGTTGGGGTTTTTGTTGAACTCGTTGCTGTTTTCAATGTTGAGGTTGTTGTTGAATTTGTTGTTGTTTTCAATGTCGAGGTTGTTGTTGAATTTTTTGCTCTTTTTCAATGTAGAGGTTGTTCTTGAATTTGTTGGTGTTTTCAATGTTGAGATTGTTGTTGAATTTGTTGGTGTTTTCAATGTTGCGGTTGTTGTTGAATTTTTTGGTGTTTTCAATGTTGAGGTTGTTGATGAATTTGTTGCTGTCTTTCAATGTCGAGGTTGTTGTTGAATTTGTTGGTGTTCTCAATCTTGAAGTTGTTGTTGAATTTGTTGGTGTTTTCAATGTTGCGGGTGTTGTTGAATTTGTTGGTGTTTTCAGTGTTGAGGTTGTTGTTTAATTTGTTGGTGTTTTTCAATTTTGAGGTTGTTGTTGAATGTGTTCGTGTTTTTCAATGTCTAGGCGGTTGTTGAATTTGTTGGTATTTTCAATGTCGAGGTTGTTGAATTTGTTGCTGTTTTTCAATGTCGAGGTTGTTGTTGAATTTGTTGCTGCTTTTCAATTTTGTGGTTGTTGTTGAATTTCTTGCTGTTTTTCAATGTCGAGGTTGTTGTTGAATTTGTTGCTGTTGTTCAATGTTGGGGGTGTTGTTGAATTTGTTGGTCTTTTTTAATGTTGGGGTTTTTGTTGAATTTGTTGGTGTTTTTCAATGTCGAGGTTGTTGTTGAATTTGTTGGTGTTCTCAATCTTGAAGTTGTTGTTGAATTTGTTTGTGTTTTCAATGTTGCGGTTGTTGTTGAATTTGTTGGTGTTTTCAATGCTGAGGTTGTTGTTGTATTTGTTGGTGTTTTCAATGTTGAGGTTGTTGTTGAATTTGTTGCTCTCCTTCAATGTTGACTTTGTTGTTGAATTTGTTGCTGTTTTCAATGTTGAGGTTGATGTTGAATTTGTTGGTGTTTTTCAATGTCGAGTTTGTTCTTGAATTTGTTGCTGTTTTTCAATGTCGAGGTTGTTGGTGTTTTCAATGTTGAGGTTGTTGTTGAATTTGTTGGTGTTTTCAATGTTGAGGTTGCTGTTGAATCTGTTGTTTTTCAATGTTGAGGTTGTTGTTGAATTTGTTGGTGTTTTTTAATGTTGAGGTTGTTGTTGAATTTGTTGGTGTTTTTCAATGTCGAGGTTGTTGTTGAATTTGTTGGTCTTTTCAATGTTGAGGTTGTTGTTGAATTTGTTGCAGTTTTCAATGTTGAGGTTGTTGTTGAATTTGCTGGTGTTTTCAATGTCGAGGTTGTTTTTTAATTAGTTGCTCTTTTTCAATGTCGAAGTTGCTGTTGAATTCGTTGCTCTTTTTCAATGTTGGGGTTTTTGTTGAATTTTTTGGTGTTTTTCAATTTTGAGTTTGTTGTTGATTTTAATGCTGTTTTCAATGCTGAGGTTGATGTTGAATTTGTTGTTGCTTTTCAGTGTCGAGGTTGTTGTTGAATTTGTTGCTGTTTTTCAATGTCGAGGTTCTTGGTGTTTTCAATATTGAGGTTGTTGTTGAATTTGTTGTAGTTTTCAATGTTGAGGTTGTTGTTGATTCTGTTGGTGTTTTTAAATGTTGAGGTTGTTGTTGAATTTGTTGGTGTTTTCAATGTTGAGGTTGTTGTTGAATTTGTTGGTGTTTTCAATGTTGAGGTTGTTGTTGAATTTGTTGCTGTTTTTCAATGTTGAGGTTGTTGTTGAATTTGTTGGTGTTTTCAATGTTGAGGTTGTTGTTGAATTTTTTTTGTGTTTTTAAATGTTGAGGTTGTTGTTGAATTTGTTGCTGTCCTTCAATATTGAGTTTGTTGCTGAATTTGTTGCTGTTTTCAATGTTGAGGTTGATGATGAATTTGTTGTTGTTTTCAATGTTGAGGCTGTTGTTGAATTTGTTGGTGCTTTTCAATGTTGAGGTTGTTGTTGAATTTGTTGGTGTTTTCAATGTTGAGTTTGATGTTGAATTTGTTGGTGTTTTTCAATGTTGCGGTTGTTGTTGAATTTGTTGCTGTTTTTCAATGTCGTGGTTTTTGGTGTTTTCAATGTTCAGGTCGTTGTTGAATTTGTTGGTGTTCTAAATGTTGAGGTTGTTGTTGAATTTGTTGGTGTTTTCAAAGTTGAGGTTGTTGTTGAATTTGTTGCTGTTTTCAATGTTGAGGTTGTTTTTGTATTTGTTGTGGTTTTTCAATGTTGAGGTTGTTGTTGAATTTGTTGCTGTTTTCAATGTTGAGGTTGATGTTGAATTTGTTGTTGTTTTCAATGTTGAGGCTGTTGTTGAATTTGTTGGTGCTTTTCAATGTTGAGGTTGTTGTTGAATTGTTTGTTGTTTTTCAATGTCGAGGTTGTTGTTGAATTTGTTGCTGTTTTTCAATGTCGAGGTTGTTGTTGAATTTGTTGGTGTTTTCAATGTTGAGGTTGCTGTTGAATCTGTTGTTTTTCAATGTTGAGGTTGTTGTTGAATTTGTTGGTGTTTTTTAATGTTGAGGTTGTTGTTGAATTTGTTGGTTTTTTTCAATGTCGAGGTTGTTGTTGAATTTGTTGGTCTTTTCAATGTTGAGGTTGCTGTTGAATTTGTTGTAGTTTTCAACGTTGAGGTTGTTGTTGAATTTGCTGGTGTTTTCAATGTCGAGGTTGTTTTTGAATTTGTTGCTCTTTTTCAATGTCGAAGTTGCTGTTGAATTCGTTGCTCTTTTTCAATGTTGGGGTTTTTGTTGAATTTTTTGGTGTTTTTCAATGTTGAGTTTGTTGTTGATTTTAATGCTGTTTTCAATGCTGAGGTTGATGTTGAATTTGTTGTTGCTTTTCAGTGTCGAGGATGTTGTTGAATTTGTTGCTGTTTTTCAATGTCGAGGTTCTTGGTGTTTTCAATGTTGAGGTTGAAGTTGAATTTGTTGGTGTTTTCAATGTTGAGGTTGTTGTTGATTCTGTTGGTGTTTTTTAATGTTGAGGTTGTTGTTGAATTTGTTGGTGTTTTCAATGTTGAGGTTGTTGTTGAATTTGTTGGTGTTTTCATTGTTGAGGTTGTTGTTGAATTTGTTGCTATTTTTCAATGTTGAGTTTGTTGTTGAATTTGTTGGTGTTTTTCAATGTCGAGGTTGTTGTTGAATTTTTTTTGTGTTTTTCAATGTTGAGGTTGTTGTTGAATTTGTTGCTGTCCTTCAATATTGAGTTTGTTGCTGAATTTGTTGCTGTTTTCAATGTTGAGGTTGATGTTGAATTTGTTGTTGTTTTCAATGTTGAGGCTGTTGTTGAATTTGTTGGTGCTTTTCAATGTTGAGGTTGTTGTTGAATTGTTTGTTGTTTTTCAATGTCGAGGTTGTTGTTGAATTTGTTGCTGTTTTTCAATGTCGAGGCTGTTGTTGAATTTGTTGTTGTTTTCAATGTTGAGGTTGTTGTTGAATTTGTTGGTGTTTTCAATGCTGAGTTTGATGTTGAATTTGTTGGTGTTTTTCAATGTTGCGGTTGTTGTTGAATTTGTTGCTGTTTTTCAATGTCGTGGTTGTTGGTGTTTTCACTGTTCAGGTCGTTGTTGAATTTGTTGGTGTTTTAAATGTTGAGGTTGTTGTTGAATTTGTTGGTGTTTTCAAAGTTGAGGTTGTTGTTGAATTTGTTGCTGTTTTCAATGTTGAGGTTGTTGTTGAATTTGCTGGTGTTTTCAATGTTGAGGTTGTTGTTGAATTGGTTGCTGTTTTTCAATGTTGAGTTTGTTGTTGAATTTGTTGATGTTTTCAATGTTGAGGTTGTTTTTGAATTTGTTGTGGTTTTTCAATGTTGAGGTTGTTGTTGAATTTGTTGCTGTTTTTCAATGTCGAGGTTGTTGTTGAATTTGTTGGTGTTTTTCAATTTTGAGGTTGTTGTTGAATGTGTTCGTGTTTTTCAATGTCTAGGCGGTTGTTGAATTTGTTGGTATTTTCAGTGTCGAGGTTGTTGAATTTGTTGCTGTTTTTCAATGTCGAGGTTGTTGTTGAATTTGTTGCTGCTTTTCAATTTTCAGGTTGTTGTTGAATTTGTTGCTGTTTTTCAATGTCGAGGTTGTTGTTGAATTTGTTGCTGTTGTTCAATGTCGAGGTTGTTGTTGAATTTGTTGGTCTTTTTTAATGTTGGGGTTTTTGTTGAATTTGTTGGTGTTTTTCAATGTCGAGGTTGTTGTTGAATTTGTTGGTGTTCTCAATCTTGAAGTTGTTGAATTTGTTTGTGTTTTCAATGTTGCGGTTGTTGTTGAATTTGTTGGTGTTTTCAATGCTGAGGTTGTTGTTGTTTTTGTTGGTGTTTTCAATGTTGAGGTTGATGTTGAATTTGTTGGTGTTTTTCAATGTCGTGGTTTTTGGTGTTTTCAATGTTCAGGTCGTTGTTGAATTTGTTGGTGTTCTAAATGTTGAGGTTGTTGTTGAATTTGTTGGTGTTTTCAAAGTTGAGGTTGTTGTTGAATTTGTTGCTGTTTTCAATGTTGAGGTTGTTTTTGTATTTGTTGTGGTTTTTCAATGTTGAGGTTGTTGTTGAATTTGTTGCTGTTTTCAATGTTGAGGTTGATGTTGAATTTGTTGTTGTTTTCAATGTTGAGGCTGTTGTTGAATTTGTTGGTGCTTTTCAATGTTGAGGTTGTTGTTGAATTGTTTGTTGTTTTTCAATGTCGAGGTTGTTGTTGAATTTGTTGCTGTTTTTCAATGTCGAGGTTGTTGTTGAATTTGTTGGTGTTTTCAATGTTGAGGTTGCTGTTGAATCTGTTGTTTTTCAATGTTGAGGTTGTTGTTGAATTTGTTGGTGTTTTTTAATGTTGAGGTTGTTGTTGAATTTGTTGGTTTTTTTCAATGTCGAGGTTGTTGTTGAATTTGTTGGTCTTTTCAATGTTGAGGTTGCTGTTGAATTTGTTGTAGTTTTCAACGTTGAGGTTGTTGTTGAATTTGCTGGTGTTTTCAATGTCGAGGTTGTTTTTGAATTTGTTGCTCTTTTTCAATGTCGAAGTTGCTGTTGAATTCGTTGCTCTTTTTCAATGTTGGGGTTTTTGTTGAATTTTTTGGTGTTTTTCAATGTTGAGTTTGTTGTTGATTTTAATGCTGTTTTCAATGCTGAGGTTGATGTTGAATTTGTTGTTGCTTTTCAGTGTCGAGGATGTTGTTGAATTTGTTGCTGTTTTTCAATGTCGAGGTTCTTGGTGTTTTCAATGTTGAGGTTGAAGTTGAATTTGTTGGTGTTTTCAATGTTGAGGTTGTTGTTGATTCTGTTGGTGTTTTTTAATGTTGAGGTTGTTGTTGAATTTGTTGGTGTTTTCAATGTTGAGGTTGTTGTTGAATTTGTTGGTGTTTTCATTGTTGAGGATGTTGTTGAATTTGTTGCTATTTTTCAATGTTGAGTTTGTTGTTGAATTTGTTGGTGTTTTTCAATGTCGAGGTTGTTGTTGAATTTTTTTTGTGTTTTTCAATGTTGTGGTTGTTGTTGAATTTGTTGCTGTCCTTCAATATTGAGTTTGTTGCTGAATTTGTTGCTGTTTTCAATGTTGAGGTTGATGTTGAATTTGTTGTTGTTTTCAATGTTGAGGCTGTTGTTGAATTTGTTGGTGCTTTTCAATGTTGAGGTTGTTGTTGAATTGTTTGTTGTTTTTCAATGTCGAGGTTGTTGTTGAATTTGTTGCTGTTTTTCAATGTCGAGGCTGTTGTTGAATTTGTTGTTGTTTTCAATGTTGAGGTTGTTGTTGAATTTGTTGGTGTTTTCAATGCTGAGTTTGATGTTGAATTTGTTGGTGTTTTTCAATGTTGCGGTTGTTGTTGAATTTGTTGCTGTTTTTCAATGTCGTGGTTGTTGGTGTTTTCACTGTTCAGGTCGTTGTTGAATTTGTTGGTGTTTTAAATGTTGAGGTTGTTGTTGAATTTGTTGGTGTTTTCAAAGTTGAGGTTGTTGTTGAATTTGTTGCTGTTTTCAATGTTGAGGTTGTTGTTGAATTTGCTGGTGTTTTCAATGTTGAGGTTGTTGTTGAATTGGTTGCTGTTTTTCAATGTTGAGTTTGTTGTTGAATTTGTTGATGTTTTCAATGTTGAGGTTGTTTTTGAATTTGTTGTGGTTTTTCAATGTTGAGGTTGTTGTTGAATTTGTTGCTGTTTTTCAATGTCGAGGTTGTTGTTGAATTTGTTGGTGTTTTTCAATTTTGAGGTTGTTGTTGAATGTGTTCGTGTTTTTCAATGTCTAGGCGGTTGTTGAATTTGTTGGTATTTTCAGTGTCGAGGTTGTTGAATTTGTTGCTGTTTTTCAATGTCGAGGTTGTTTTTGAATTTGTTGCTGCTTTTCAATTTTGAGGTTGTTGTTGAATTTGTTGCTGTTTTTCAATGTCGAGGTTGTTGTTGAATTTGTTGCTGTTGTTCAATGTCGAGGTTGTTGTTGAATTTGTTGGTCTTTTTTAATGTTGGGGTTTTTGTTGAATTTGTTGGTGTTTTTCAATGTCGAGGTTGTTGTTGAATTTGTTGGTGTTCTCAATCTTGAAGTTGTTGAATTTGTTTGTGTTTTCAATGTTGCGGTTGTTGTTGAATTTGTTGGTGTTTTCAATGCTGAGGTTGTTGTTGTTTTTGTTGGTGTTTTCAATGTTGAGGTTGATGTTGAATTTGTTGGTGTTTTTCAATGTCGTGGTTTTTGGTGTTTTCAATGTTCAGGTCGTTGTTGAATTTGTTGGTGTTCTAAATGTTGAGGTTGTTGTTGAATTTGTTGGTGTTTTCAAAGTTGAGGTTGTTGTTGAATTTGTTGCTGTTTTCAATGTTGAGGTTGTTTTTGTATTTGTTGTGGTTTTTCAATGTTGAGGTTGTTGTTGAATTTGTTGCTGTTTTCAATGTTGAGGTTGATGTTGAATTTGTTGTTGTTTTCAATGTTGAGGCTGTTGTTGAATTTGTTGGTGCTTTTCAATGTTGAGGTTGTTGTTGAATTGTTTGTTGTTTTTCAATGTCGAGGTTGTTGTTGAATTTGTTGCTGTTTTTCAATGTCGAGGTTGTTGTTGAATTTGTTGGTGTTTTCAATGTTGAGGTTGCTGTTGAATCTGTTGTTTTTCAATATTGAGGTTGTTGTTGAATTTGTTGGTGTTTTTTAATGTTGAGGTTGTTGTTGAATTTGTTGGTTTTTTTCAATGTCGAGGTTGTTGTTGAATTTGTTGGTCTTTTCAATGTTGAGGTTGCTGTTGAATTTGTTGTAGTTTTCAACGTTGAGGTTGTTGTTGAATTTGCTGGTGTTTTCAATGTCGAGGTTGTTTTTGAATTTGTTGCTCTTTTTCAATGTCGAAGTTGCTGTTGAATTCGTTGCTCTTTTTCAATGTTGGGGTTTTTGTTGAATTTTTTGGTGTTTTTCAATGTTGAGTTTGTTGTTGATTTTAATGCTGTTTTCAATGCTGAGGTTGATGTTGAATTTGTTGTTGCTTTTCAGTGTCGAGGATGTTGTTGAATTTGTTGCTGTTTTTCAATGTCGAGGTTCTTGGTGTTTTCAATGTTGAGGTTGAAGTTGAATTTGTTGGTGTTTTCAATGTTGAGGTTGTTGTTGATTCTGTTGGTGTTTTTTAATGTTGAGGTTGTTGTTGAATTTGTTGGTGTTTTCAATGTTGAGGTTGTTGTTGAATTTGTTGGTGTTTTCATTGTTGAGGTTGTTGTTGAATTTGTTGCTATTTTTCAATGTTGAGTTTGTTGCTGAATTTGTTGGTGTTTTTCAATGTCGAGGTTGTTGTTGAATTTTTTTTGTGTTTTTCAATGTTGTGGTTGTTGTTGAATTTGTTGCTGTCCTTCAATATTGAGTTTGTTGCTGAATTTGTTGCTGTTTTCAATGTTGAGGTTGATGTTGAATTTGTTGTTGTTTTCAATGTTGAGGCTGTTGTTGAATTTGTTGGTGCTTTTCAATGTTGAGGTTGTTGTTGAATTGTTTGTTGTTTTTCAATGTCGAGGTTGTTGTTGAATTTGTTGCTGTTTTTCAATGTCGAGGCTGTTGTTGAATTTGTTGTTGTTTTCAATGTTGAGGTTGTTGTTGAATTTGTTGGTGTTTTCAATGCTGAGTTTGATGTTGAATTTGTTGGTGTTTTTCAATGTTGCGGTTGTTGTTGAATTTGTTGCTGTTTTTCAATGTCGTGGTTGTTGGTGTTTTCACTGTTCAGGTCGTTGTTGAATTTGTTGGTGTTTTAAATGTTGAGGTTGTTGTTGAATTTGTTGGTGTTTTCAAAGTTGAGGTTGTTGTTGAATTTGTTGCTGTTTTCAATGTTGAGGTTGTTGTTGAATTTGCTGGTGTTTTCAATGTTGAGGTTGTTGTTGAATTGGTTGCTGTTTTTCAATGTTGAGTTTGTTGTTGAATTTGTTGATGTTTTCAATGTTGAGGTTGTTTTTGAATTTGTTGTGGTTTTTCAATGTTGAGGTTGTTGTTGAATTTGTTGCTGTTTTTCAATGTCGAGGTTGTTGTTGAATTTGTTGGTGTTTTTCAATTTTGAGGTTGTTGTTGAATGTGTTCGTGTTTTTCAATGTCTAGGCGGTTGTTGAATTTGTTGGTATTTTCAGTGTCGAGGTTGTTGAATTTGTTGCTGTTTTTCAATGTTGAGGTTGTTGTTGAATTTGTTGCTGCTTTTCAATTTTGAGGTTGTTGTTGAATTTCTTGCTGTTTTTCAATGTCGAGGTTGTTGTTGAATTTGTTGCTGTTGTTCAATGTCGAGGTTGTTGTTGAATTTGTTGGTCTTTTTTAATGTTGGGGTTTTTGTTGAATTTGTTGGTGTTTTTCAATGTCGAGGTTGTTGTTGAATTTGTTGGTGTTCTCAATCTTGAAGTTGTTGAATTTGTTTGTGTTTTCAATGTTGCGGTTGTTGTTGAATTTGTTGGTGTTTTCAATGCTGAGGTTGTTGTTGTTTTTGTTGGTGTTTTCAATGTTGAGGTTGATGTTGAATTTGTTGGTGTTTTTCAATGTCGAGTTTGTTCTTGAATTTGTTGCTGTTTTTCAATGTCGACGTTGTTGGTGTTTTCCATGTTGAGGTTGTTGTTGAATTTGTTGGTGTTTTCAATGTTGAGGTTGCTGTTGAATCTGTTGTTTTTCAATGTTGAGGTTGTTGTTGAATTTGTTGGTGTTTTTTAATGTTGAGGTTGTTGTTGAATTTGTTGGTGTTTTTCAATGTCGAGGTTGTTGTTGAATTTGTTGGTCTTTTCAATGTTGAGGTTGTTGTTGAATGTGTTGCAGTTTTCAATGTTGAGGTTGTTGTTGAATTTGCTGGTGTTTTCAATGTCGAGGTTGTTTTTGAATTAGTTGCTCTTTTTCAATGTCGAAGTTGCTGTTGAATTCGTTGCTCTTTTTCAATGTTGGGGTTTTTGTTGAATTTGTTGGTGTTTTTCAATGTTGCGGTTGTTGTTGAATTTGTTGCTGTTTTTCAATGTCGTGGTTGTTGGTGTTTTCACTGTTCAGGTCGTTGTTGAATTTGTTGGTGTTTTAAATGTTGAGGTTGTTGTTGAATTTGTTGGTGTTTTCAAAGTTGAGGTTGTTGTTGAATTTGTTGCTGTTTTCAATGTTGAGGTTGTTGTTGAATTTGCTGGTGTTTTCAATGTTGAGGTTGTTGTTGAATTGGTTGCTGTTTTTCAATGTTGAGTTTGTTGTTGAATTTGTTGATGTTTTCAATGTTGAGGTTGTTTTTGAATTTGTTGTGGTTTTTCAATGTTGAGGTTGTTGTTGAATTTGTTGCTGTTTTTCAATGTCGAGGTTGTTGTTGAATTTGTTGGTGTTTTTCAATTTTGAGGTTGTTGTTGAATGTGTTCGTGTTTTTCAATGTCTAGGCGGTTGTTGAATTTGTTGGTATTTTCAGTGTCGAGGTTGTTGAATTTGTTGCTGTTTTTCAATGTCGAGGTTGTTGTTGAATTTGTTGCTGCTTTTCAATTTTGAGGTTGTTGTTGAATTTGTTGCTGTTTTTCAATGTCGAGGTTGTTGTTGAATTTGTTGCTGTTGTTCAATGTCGAGGTTGTTGTTGAATTTGTTGGTCTTTTTTAATGTTGGGGTTTTTATTGAATTTGTTGGTGTTTTTCAATGTCGAGGTTGTTGTTGAATTTGTTGGTGTTCTCAATCTTGAAGTTGTTGAATTTGTTTGTGTTTTCAATGTTGCGGTTGTTGTTGAATTTGTTGGTGTTTTCAATGCTGAGGTTGTTGTTGTTTTTGTTGGTGTTTTCAATGTTGAGGTTGATGTTGAATTTGTTGGTGTTTTTCAATGTCGAGTTTGTTCTTGAATTTGTTGCTGTTTTTCAATGTCGAGGTTGTTGGTGTTTTCAATGTTGAGGTTGTTGTTGAATTTGTTGGTGTTTTCAATGTTGAGGTTGCTGTTGAATCTGTTGTTTTTCAATGTTGAGGTTGTTGTTGAATTTGTTGGTGTTTTTTAATGTTGAGGTTGTTGTTGAATTTGTTGGTGTTTTTCAATGTCGAGGTTGTTGTTGAATTTGTTGGTCTTTTCAATGTTGAGGTTGTTGTTGAATTTGTTGCAGTTTTCAATGTTGAGGTTGTTGTTGAATTTGCTGGTGTTTTCAATGTCGAGGTTGTTTTTGAATTAGTTGCTCTTTTTCAATGTCGAAGTTGCTGTTGAATTCGTTGCTCTTTTTCAATGTTGGGGTTTTTGTTGAATTTTTTGGTGTTTTTCAATTTTGAGTTTGTTGTTGATTTTAATGCTGTTTTCAATGCTGAGGTTGATGTTGAATTTGTTGTTGCTTTTCAGTGTCGAGGTTGTTGTTGAATTTGTTGCTGTTTTTCAATGTCGAGGTTCTTGGTGTTTTCAATATTGAGGTTGTTGTTGAATTTGTTGTTGTTTTCAATGTTGAGGTTGTTGTTGATTCTGTTGGTGTTTTTAAATGTTGAGGTTGTTGTTGAATTTGTTGGTGTTTTCAATGTTGAGGTTGTTGTTGAATTTGTTGGTGTTTTCAATGTTGAGGTTGTTGTTGAATTTGTTGCTGTTTTTCAATGTTGAGGTTGTTGTTGAATTTGTTGGTGTTTTCAATGTTGAGGTTGTTGTTGAATTTTTTTTGTGTTTTTAAATGTTGAGGTTGTTGTTGAATTTGTTGCTGTCCTTCAATATTGAGTTTGTTGCTGAATTTGTTGCTGTTTTCAATGTTGAGGTTGATGATGAATTTGTTGTTGTTTTCAATGTTGAGGCTGTTGTTGAATTTGTTGGTGCTTTTCAATGTTGAGGTTGTTGTTGAATTTGTTGGTGTTTTCAATGTTGAGTTTGATGTTGAATTTGTTGGTGTTTTTCAATGTTGCGGTTGTTGTTGAATTTGTTGCTGTTTTTCAATGTGGTGGTTTTTGGTGTTTTCAATGTTCAGGTCGTTGTTGAATTTGTTGGTGTTTTAAATGTTGAGGTTGTTGTTGAATTTGTTGGTGTTTTCAAAGTTGAGGTTGTTGTTGAATTTGTTGCTGTTTTCAATGTTGAGGTTGTTTTTGTATTTGTTGTGGTTTTTCAATGTTGAGGTTGTTGTTGAATTTGTTGCTGTTTTTCAATGTTGAGGTTGTTGTTGAATTTGTTGGTGCTTTTCAATTTTGAGGTTGTTGTTGAATGTGTTGGTGTTTTTCAATGTCGAGGTGGTTGTTGAATTTGTTGGTATTTTAAATGTCGACGTTGTTGAATTTGTTGCTGTTTTTCAATTTCGAGGTTGTTGTTGAATTTGTTGCTGTTGTTCAATGTCGAGGTTGTTGTTGAATTTGTTGTTGTTTTTCAATGTTGGAGTTTTTGTTGAATTTTTTGGTGTTTTTCAATGTTGAGGTTGTTGCTGAATTTGTTGGTCTTTTCAATGTTGCGGTTGTTGATGAATTTGCTGCTGTCTTTCAATGTCGAGGTTGTTGTTGAATTTGTTGGTGTTCTCAATCTTGAAGTTGTTGTTGAATTTGTTGGTGTTTTCAAAGTTGCGGTTGTTGTTGAATTTGTTGGTGTTTTCAATGCTGAGGTTGTTGTTGAATTTGTTGGTGTTTTCAATGTTGAGGTTGTTGTTGAATTTGTTTGTGTTTTCAGTGTTGAGGTTGTTGCTTAATTTGTTGGTATTTTTTAAGGTTGAGGTTGTTGTTGAATTTGTTCGTGTTATTCAATGCTGAGTTTATTGTTGAATCTGTTTTTTTTTCAATGTTGAGGTTGTTGTTGAATTTGTTGGTGTGTTTCAATGTTGAGGTTGTTGTTGAATTTGTTGCTGTTTTCAATGTTGAGGTTGATGTTGAATTTGTTGCTGTTTTTCAATGTTGGGGTTTTTGTTGAACTCGTTGCTGTTTTCAATGTTGAGGTTGTTGTTGAATTTGTTGTTGTTTTCAATGTCGAGGTTGTTGTTGAATTTTTTGCTCTTTTTCAATGTAGAGGTTGTTCTTGAATTTGTTGGTGTTTTCAATGTTGAGATTGTTGTTGAATTTGTTGGTGTTTTCAATGTTGCGGTTGTTGTTGAATTTTTTGGTGTTTTCAATGTTGAGGTTGTTGATGAATTTGTTGCTGTCTTTCAATGTCGAGGTTGTTGTTGAATTTGTTGGTGTTCTCAATCTTGAAGTTGTTGTTGAATTTGTTGGTGTTTTCAATGTTGCGGTTGTTGTTGAATTTGTTGGTGTTTTCAGTGTTGAGGTTGTTGTTTAATTTGTTGGTATTTTTTAATGTTGAGGTTGTTGTTGAATTTGTTCGTGTTATTCAATGCTGAGTTTATTGTTGAATCTGTTTTTTTTTCAATGTTGAGATTGTTGTTGAATTTGTTGGTGTGTTTCAATGTTGAGGTTGTTGTTGAATTTGTTGCTGTTTTCAATGTTGAGGTTGATGTTGAATTTGTTGCTGTTTTTCGATGTTGGGGTTTTTGTTGAACTTGTTGCTGTTTTCAATGTTGAGGTTGTTGTTGAATTTGTTGGTGTTTTCAATGCTGAGGTTGTTGTTGTATTTGTTGGTGTTTTCAATGTTGAGGTTGTTGTTGAATTTGTTGCTCTCCTTCAATGTTGACTTTGTTGTTGAATTTGTTGCTGTTTTCAATGTTGAGGTTGATGTTGAATTTGTTGGTGTTTTTCAATGTCGAGTTTGTTCTTGAATTTGTTGCTGTTTTTCAATGCTGTGGTTGTTGTTGAATTTGTTGGTGTTTTTTAATGTTGAGGTTTTTGTTGAATTTGTTGGTGTTTTTCAATGTCGAGGTTGTTGTTGAATTTGTTGGTCTTTTCAATGTTGAGGTTGTTGTTGAATTTGTTGCAGTTTTCAATGTTGAGGTTGTTGTTGAATTTGCTGGTGTTTTCAATGTCGAGGTTGTTTTTGAATTTGTTGCTCTTTTTCAATGTCAAAGTTGCTGTTGAATTCGTTGCTCTTTTTCAATGTTGGGGTTTTTGTTGAATTTTTTGGTGTTTTTCAATGTTGAGTTTGTTGTTGATTTTAATGCTGTTTTCAATGCTGAGGTTGATGTTGAATTTGTTGTTGCTTTTCAGTGTCGAGGTTGTTGTTGAATTTGTTGCTGTTTTTCAATGCCGAGGTTCTTGGTGTTTTCAATGTTGAGGTTGTTGTTGTATTTGTTGGTGTTTTCAATGTTGAGGTTGTTGTTGAATTTGCTGGTGTTTTCAATGTTGAGGTTGTTGTTGAATTTGTTGGTGTTTTCAATGTTGAGGTTGTTGTTGAATTTGTTGGTGTTTTCAATGTTGAGGTTGTTGTTGAATTTGTTGCTGTTTTTCAATGTTGAGGTTGTTGTTGAATTTGTTGGTGTTTTCAATGTTGAGGTTGTTGTTGAATTTTTTTTGTGTTTTTAAATGTTGAGGTTGTTGTTGAATTTGTTGCTGTCCTTCAATATTGAGTTTGTTGCTGAATTTGTTGCTGTTTTCAATGTTGAGGTTGATGATGAATTTGTTGTTGTTTTCAATGTTGAGGCTGTTGTTGAATTTGTTGGTGCTTTTCAATGTTGAGGTTGTTGTTGAATTTGTTGGTGTTTTCAATGTTGAGTTTGATGTTGAATTTGTTGGTGTTTTTCAATGTTGCGGTTGTTGTTGAATTTGTTGCTGTTTTTCAATGTGGTGGTTTTTGGTGTTTTCAATGTACAGGTCGTTGTTGAATTTGTTGGTGTTTTAAATGTTGAGGTTGTTGTTGAATTTGTTGGTGTTTTCAAAGTTGAGGTTGTTGTTGAATTTGTTGCTGTTTTCAATGTTGAGGTTGTTTTTGTATTTGTTGTGGTTTTTCAATGTTGAGGTTGTTGTTGAATTTGTTGCTGTTTTTCAATGTTGAGGTTGTTGTTGAATTTGTTGGTGCTTTTCAATTTTGAGGTTGTTGTTGAATGTGTTG
The DNA here is from genome assembly GCA_026770705.1 of Isurus oxyrinchus. Taxonomy (NCBI): domain Eukaryota; kingdom Metazoa; phylum Chordata; class Chondrichthyes; order Lamniformes; family Lamnidae; genus Isurus; species Isurus oxyrinchus. The sequence continues at coordinate 15,730 of JANJGN010000397.1, forward strand.
GTGTTTTTCAATGTCGAGGTGGTTGTTGAATTTGTTGGTATTTTAAATGTCGACGTTGTTGAATTTGTTGCTGTTTTTCAATGTCGAGGTTGTTGTTGAATTTGTTGCTGTTGTTCAATGTCGAGGTTGTTGTTGAATTTGTTGTTGTTTTTCAATGTTGGAGTTTTTGTTGAATTTGTTGGTGTTTTTCAATGTTGAGGTTGTTGCTGAATTTGTTGGTCTTTTCAATGTTGCGGTTGTTGATGAATTTGCTGCTGTCTTTCAATGTCGAGGTTGTTGTTGAATTTGTTGGTGTTCTCAATCTTGAAGTTGTTGTTGAATTTGTTGGTGTTTTCAATGCTGAGGTTGTTGTTGAATTTGTTGGTGTTTTCAATGTTGAGGTTGTTGTTGAATTTGTTTGTGTTTTCAGTGTTGAGGTTGTTGTTTAATTTGTTGGTATTTTTTAATGTTGAGGTTGTTGTTGAATTTGTTCGTGTTATTCAATGCTGAGTTTATTGTTGAATCTGTTTTTTTTTCAGTGTTGAGGTTGTTGTTGAATTTGTTGGTGTGTTTCAATGTTGAGGTTGTTGTTGAATTTGTTGCTGTTTTCAATGTTGAGGTTGATGTTGAATTTGTTGCTGTATTTCAATGTTGGGGTTTTTGTTGAACTCGTTGCTGTTTTCAATGTTGAGGTTGTTGTTGAATTTGTTGTTGTTTTCAATGTCGAGGTTGTTGTTGAATTTTTTGCTCTTTTTCAATGTAGAGGTTGTTCTTGAATTTGTTGGTGTTTTCAATGTTGAGATTGTTGTTGAATTTGTTGGTGTTTTCAATGTTGCGGTTGTTGTTGAATTTTTTGGTGTTTTCAATGTTGAGGTTGTTGATGAATTTGTTGCTGTCTTTCAATGTCGAGGTTGTTGTTGAATTTGTTGGTGTTCTCAATCTTGAAGTTGTTGTTGAATTTGTTGGTGTTTTCAATGTTGCGGTTGTTGTTGAATTTGTTGGTGTTTTCAGTGTTGAGGTTGTTGTTTAATTTGTTGGTATTTTTTAATGTTGAGGTTGTTGTTGAATTTGTTCGTGTTATTCAATGCTGAGTTTATTGTTGAATCTGTTTTTTTTTCAATGTTGAGGTTGTTGTTGAATTTGTTGGTGTGTTTCAATGTTGAGGTTGTTGTTGAATTTGTTGCTGTTTTCAATGTTGAGGTTGATGTTGAATTTGTTGCTGTTTTTCGATGTTGGGGTTTTTGTTGAACTTGTTGCTGTTTTCAATGTTGAGGTTGTTGTTGAATTTGTTGGTGTTTTCAATGCTGAGGTTGTTGTTGTATTTGTTGGTGTTTTCAATGTTGAGGTTGTTGTTGAATTTGTTGCTCTCCTTCAATGTTGACTTTGTTGTTGAATTTGTTGCTGTTTTCAATGTTGAGGTTGATGTTGAATTTGTTGGTGTTTTTCAATGTCGAGTTTGTTCTTGAATTTGTTGCTGTTTTTCAATGCTGTGGTTGTTGTTGAATTTGTTGGTGTTTTTTAATGTTGAGGTTTTTGTTGAATTTGTTGGTGTTTTTCAATGTCGAGGTTGTTGTTGAATTTGTTGGTCTTTTCAATGTTGAGGTTGTTGTTGAATTTGTTGCAGTTTTCAATGTTGAGGTTGTTGTTGAATTTGCTGGTGTTTTCAATGTCGAGGTTGTTTTTGAATTTGTTGCTCTTTTTCAATGTCAAAGTTGCTGTTGAATTCGTTGCTCTTTTTCAATGTTGGGGTTTTTGTTGAATTTTTTGGTGTTTTTCAATGTTGAGTTTGTTGTTGATTTTAATGCTGTTTTCAATGCTGAGGTTGATGTTGAATTTGTTGTTGCTTTTCAGTGTCGAGGTTGTTGTTGAATTTGTTGCTGTTTTTCAATGCCGAGGTTCTTGGTGTTTTCAATGTTGAGGTTGTTGTTGTATTTGTTGGTGTTTTCAATGTTGAGGTTGTTGTTGAATTTGCTGGTGTTTTCAATGTTGAGGTTGTTGTTGAATTTGTTGGTGTTTTCAATGTTGAGGTTGTTGTTGAATTTGTTGGTGTTTTCAATGTTGAGGTTGTTGTTGAATTTGTTGCTGTTTTTCAATGTTGAGGTTGTTGTTGAATTTGTTGGTGTTTTCAATGTTGAGGTTGTTGTTGAATTTTTTTTGTGTTTTTAAATGTTGAGGTTGTTGTTGAATTTGTTGCTGTCCTTCAATATTGAGTTTGTTGCTGAATTTGTTGCTGTTTTCAATGTTGAGGTTGATGATGAATTTGTTGTTGTTTTCAATGTTGAGGCTGTTGTTGAATTTGTTGGTGCTTTTCAATGTTGAGGTTGTTGTTGAATTTGTTGGTGTTTTCAATGTTGAGTTTGATGTTGAATTTGTTGGTGTTTTTCAATGTTGCGGTTGTTGTTGAATTTGTTGCTGTTTTTCAATGTGGTGGTTTTTGGTGTTTTCAATGTTCAGGTCGTTGTTGAATTTGTTGGTGTTTTAAATGTTGAGGTTGTTGTTGAATTTGTTGGTGTTTTCAAAGTTGAGGTTGTTGTTGAATTTGTTGCAGTTTTCAATGTTGAGGTTGTTTTTGTATTTGTTGTGGTTTTTCAATGTTGAGGTTGTTGTTGAATTTGTTGCTGTTTTTCAATGTTGAGGTTGTTGTTGAATTTGTTGGTGCTTTTCAATTTTGAGGTTGTTGTTGAATGTGTTGGTGTTTTTCAATGTCGAGGTGGTTGTTGAATTTGTTGGTATTTTAAATGTCGACGTGGTTGAATTTGTTGCTGTTTTTCAATGTCGAGGTTGTTGTTGAATTTGTTGCTGTTGTTCAATGTCGAGGTTGTTGTTGAATTTGTTGTTGTTTTTCAATGTTGAGGTTGTTGCTGAATTTGTTGGTCTTTTCAATGTTGCGGTTGTTGATGAATTTGCTGCTGTCTTTCAATGTCGAGGTTGTTGTTGAATTTGTTGGTGTTCTCAATCTTGAAGTTGTTGTTGAATTTGTTGGTGTTTTCAATGTTGCGGTTGTTGTTGAATTTGTTGGTGTTTTCAATGCTGAGGTTGTTGTTGAATTTGTTGGTGTTTTCAATGTTGAGGTTGTTGTTGAATTTGTTTGTGTTTTCAGTGTTGAGGTTGTTGTTTAATTTGTTGGTATTTTTTAATGTTGAGGTTGTTGTTGAATTTGTTCGTGTTATTCAATGCTGAGTTTATTGTTGAATCTGTTTTTTTTTCAATGTTGAGGTTGTTGTTGAATTTGTTGGTGTGTTTCAATGTTGAGGTTGTTGTTGAATTTGTTGCTGTTTTCAATGTTGAGGTTGATGTTGAATTTGTTGCTGTTTTTCAATGTTGGGGTTTTTGTTGAACTCGTTGCTGTTTTCAATGTTGAGGTTGTTGTTGAATTTGTTGTTGTTTTCAATGTCGAGGTTGTTGTTGAATTTTTTGCTCTTTTTCAATGTAGAGGTTGTTCTTGAATTTGTTGGTGTTTTCAATGTTGAGATTGTTGTTGAATTTGTTGGTGTTTTCAATGTTGCGGTTGTTGTTGAATTTTTTGGTGTTTTCAATGTTGAGGTTGTTGATGAATTTGTTGCGGTCTTTCAATGTCGAGGTTGTTGTTGAATTTGTTGGTGTTCTCAATCTTGAAGTTGTTGTTGAATTTGTTGGTGTTTTCAATGTTGCGGTTGTTGTTGAATTTGTTGGTGTTTTCAGTGTTGAGGTTGTTGTTTAATTTGTTGGTATTTTTTAATGTTGAGGTTGTTGTTGAATTTGTTCGTGTTATTCAATGCTGAGTTTATTGTTGAATCTGTTTTTTTTCAATGTTGAGGTTGTTGTTGAATTTGTTGGTGTGTTTCAATGTTGAGGTTGTTGTTGAATTTGTTGCTGTTTTCAATGTTGAGGTTGATGTTGAATTTGTTGCTGTTTTTCGATGTTGGGGTTTTTGTTGAACTTGTTGCTGTTTTCAATGTTGAGGTTGTTGTTGAATTTGTTGGTGTTTTCAATGCTGAGGTTGTTGTTGTATTTGTTGGTGTTTTCAATGTTGAGGTTGTTGTTGAGTTTGTTGCTCTCCTTCAATGTTGACTTTGTTGTTGAATTTGTTGCTGTTTTCAATGTTGAGGTTGATGTTGAATTTGTTGGTGTTTTTCAATGTCGAGTTTGTTCTTGAATTTGTTGCTGTTTTTCAATGCTGTGGTTGTTGTTGAATTTGTTGGTGTTTTTTAATGTTGAGGTTTTTGTTGAATTTGTTGGTGTTTTTCAATGTTGAGGTTGTTGTTGATTCTGTTGGTGTTTTTTAATGTTGAGGTTGTTGTTGAATTTGTTGGTGTTTTCAATGTTGAGGTTGTTGTTGAATTTGTTGGTGTTTTCATTGTTGAGGTTGTTGTTGAATTTGTTGCTATTTTTCAATGTTGAGTTTGTTGTTGAATTTGTTGGTGTTTTTCAATGTCGAGGTTGTTGTTGAATTTTTTTTGTGTTTTTCAATGTTGTGGTTGTTGTTGAATTTGTTGCTGTCCTTCAATATTGAGTTTGTTGCTGAATTTGTTGCTGTTTTCAATGTTGAGGTTGATGTTGAATTTGTTGTTGTTTTCAATGTTGAGGCTGTTGTTGAATTTGTTGGTGCTTTTCAATGTTGAGGTTGTTGTTGAATTGTTTGTTGTTTTTCAATGTCGAGGTTGTTGTTGAATTTGTTGCTGTTTTTCAATGTCGAGGCTGTTGTTGAATTTGTTGTTGTTTTCAATGTTGAGGTTGTTGTTGAATTTGTTGGTGTTTTCAATGCTGAGTTTGATGTTGAATTTGTTGGTGTTTTTCAATGTTGCGGTTGTTGTTTAATTTGTTGCTGTTTTTCAATGTCGTGGTTGTTGGTGTTTTCACTGTTTAGGTCGTTGTTGAATTTGTTGGTGTTTTAAATGTTGAGGTTGTTGTTGAATTTGTTGGTGTTTTCAAAGTTGAGGTTGTTGTTGAATTTGTTGCTGTTTTCAATGTTAAGGTTGTTGTTGAATTTGCTGGTGTTTTCAATGTTGAGGTTGTTGTTGAATTGGTTGCTGTTTTTCAATGTTGAGTTTGTTGTTGAATTTGTTGATGTTTTCAATGTTGAGGTTGTTTTTGAATTTGTTGTGGTTTTTCAATGTTGAGGTTGTTGTTGAATTTGTTGCTGTTTTTCAATGTCGAGGTTGTTGTTGAATTTGTTGGTGTTTTTCAATTTTGAGGTTGTTGTTGAATGTGTTCGTGTTTTTCAATGTCTAGGCGGTTGTTGAATTTGTTGGTATTTTCAGTGTCGAGGTTGTTGAATTTGTTGCTGTTTTTCAATGTCGAGGTTGTTGTTGAATTTGTTGCTGCTTTTCAATTTTGAGGTTGTTGTTGAATTTGTTGCTGTTTTTCAATGTCGAGGTTGTTGTTGAATTTGTTGCTGTTGTTCAATGTCGAGGTTGTTGTTGAATTTGTTGGTCTTTTTTAATGTTGGGGTTTTTGTTGAATTTGTTGGTGTTTTTCAATGTCGAGGTTGTTGTTGAATTTGTTGGTGTTCTCAATCTTGAAGTTGTTGAATTTGTTTGTGTTTTCAATGTTGCGGTTGTTGTTGAATTTGTTGGTGTTTTCAATGCTGAGGTTGTTGTTGTTTTTGTTGGTGTTTTCAATGTTGAGGTTGATGTTGAATTTGTTGGTGTTTTTCAATGTCGAGTTTGTTCTTGAATTTGTTGCTGTTTTTCAATGTCGACGTTGTTGGTGTTTTCAATGTTGAGGTTGTTGTTGAATTTGTTGGTGTTTTCAATGTTGAGGTTGCTGTTGAATCTGTTGTTTTTCAATGTTGAGGTTGTTGTTGAATTTGTTGGTGTTTTTTAATGTTGAGGTTGTTGTTGAATTTGTTGGTGTTTTTCAATGTCGAGATTGTTGTTGAATTTGTTGGTCTTTTCAATGTTGAGGTTGTTGTTGAATGTGTTGCAGTTTTCAATGTTGAGGTTGTTGTTGAATTTGCTGGTGTTTTCAATGTCGAGGTTGTTTTTGAATTAGTTGCTCTTTTTCAATGTCGAAGTTGCTGTTGAATTCGTTGCTCTTTTTCAATGTTGGGGTTTTTGTTGAATTTTTTGGTGTTTTTCAATTTTGAGTTTGTTGTTGATTTTAATGCTGTTTTCAATGCTGAGGTTGATGTTGAATTTGTTGTTGCTTTTCAGTGTCGAGGTTGTTGTTGAATTTGTTGCTGTTTTTCAATGTCGAGGTTCTTGGTGTTTTCAATATTGAGGTTGTTGTTGAATTTGTTGTTGTTTTCAATGTTGAGGTTGTTGTTGATTCTGTTGGTGTTTTTAAATGTTGAGGTTGTTGTTGAATTTGTTGGTGTTTTCAATGTTGAGGTTGTTGTTGAATTTGTTGCTGTTTTTCAATGTTGAGGTTGTTGTTGAATTTGTTGGTGTTTTCAATGTTGAGGTTGTTGTTGAATTTTTTTTGTGTTTTTAAATGTTGAGGTTGTTGTTGAATTTGTTGCTGTCCTTCAATATTGAGTTTGTTGCTGAATTTGTTGCTGTTTTCAATGTTGAGGTTGATGATGAATTTGTTGTTGTTTTCAATGATGAGGCTGTTGTTGAATTTGTTGGTGCTTTTCAATGTTGAGGTTGTTGTTGAATTTGTTGGTGTTTTCAATGTTGAGTTTGATGTTGAATTTGTTGGTGTTTTTCAATGTTGCGGTTGTTGTTGAATTTGTTGCTGTTTTTCAATGTGGGGGTTTTTGGTGTTTTCAATGTTCAGGTCGTTGTTGAATTTGTTGGTGTTTTAAATGTTGAGGTTGTTGTTGATTTTGTTGGTGTTTTCAAAGTTGAGGTTGTTGTTGAATTTGTTGGTGTTTTCAGTGTTGAGGTTGTTGTTTAATTTGTTGGTGTTTTTCAATTTTGAGGTTGTTGTTGAATGTGTTCGTGTTTTTCAATGTCTAGGCGGTTGTTGAATTTGTTGGTATTTTCAATGTCGAGGTTGTTGAATTTGTTGCTGTTTTTCAATGTCGAGGTTGTTGTTGAATTTGTTGCTGCTTTTCAATTTTGTGGTTGTTGTTCAATTTCTTGCTGTTTTTCAATGTCGAGGTTGTTGTTGAATTTGTTGCTGTTGTTCAATGTCGAGGTTGTTGTTGAATTTGTTGGTCTTTTTTAATGTTGGGGTTTTTGTTGAATTTGTTGGTGTTTTTCAATGTCGAGGTTGTTGTTGAATTTGTTGGTGTTCTCAATCTTGAAGTTGTTGTTGAATTTGTTTGTGTTTTCAATGTTGCGGTTGTTGTTGAATTTGTTGGTGTTTTCAATGCTGAGGTTGTTGTTGTATTTGTTGGTGTTTTCAATGTTGAGGTTGTTGTTGAATTTGTTGCTCTCCTTCAATGTTGACTTTGTTGTTGAATTTGTTGCTGTTTTCAATGTTGAGGTTGATGTTGAATTTGTTGGTGTTTTTCAATGTCGAGTTTGTTCTTGAATTTGTTGCTGTTTTTCAATGTCGAGGTTGTTGGTGTTTTCAATGTTGAGGTTGTTGTTGAATTTGTTGGTGTTTTCAATGTTGAGGTTGCTGTTGAATCTGTTGTTTTTCAATGTTGAGGTTGTTGTTGAATTTGTTGGTGTTTTTTAATGTTGAGGTTGTTGTTGAATTTGTTGGTGTTTTTCAATGTCGAGGTTGTTGAATTTGTTGGTCTTTTCAATGTTGAGGTTGTTGTTGAATTTGTTGCAGTTTTCAATGTTGAGGTTGTTGTTGAATTTGCTGGTGTTTTCAATGTCGAGGTTGTTTTTTAATTAGTTGCTCTTTTTCAATGTCGAAGTTGCTGTTGAATTCGTTGCTCTTTTTCAATGTTGGGGTTTTTGTTGAATTTTTTGGTGTTTTTCAATTTTGAGTTTGTTGTTGATTTTAATGCTGTTTTCAATGCTGAGGTTGATGTTGAATTTGTTGTTGCTTTTCAGTGTCGAGGTTGTTGTTGAATTTGTTGCTGTTTTTCAATGTCGAGGTTCTTGGTGTTTTCAATATTGAGGTTGTTGTTGAATTTGTTGTAGTTTTCAATGTTGAGGTTGTTGTTGATTCTGTTGGTGTTTTTAAATGTTGAGGTTGTTGTTGAATTTGTTGGTGTTTTCAATGTTGAGGTTGTTGTTGAATTTGTTGGTGTTTTCAATGTTGAGGTTGTTGTTGAATTTGTTGCTGTTTTTCAATGTTGAGGTTGTTGTTGAATTTGTTGGTGTTTTCAATGTTGAGGTTGTTGTTGAATTTTTTTTGTGTTTTTAAATGTTGAGGTTGTTGTTGAATTTGTTGCTGTCCTTCAATATTGAGTTTGTTGCTGAATTTGTTGCTGTTTTCAATGTTGAGGTTGATGATGAATTTGTTGTTGTTTTCAATGTTGAGGCTGTTGTTGAATTTGTTGGTGCTTTTCAATGTTGAGGTTGTTGTTGAATTTGTTGGTGTTTTCAATGTTGAGTTTGATGTTGAATTTGTTGGTGTTTTTCAATGTTGCGGTTGTTGTTGAATTTGTTGCTGTTTTTCAATGTCGTGGTTTTTGGTGTTTTCAATGTTCAGGTCGTTGTTGAATTTGTTGGTGTTCTAAATGTTGAGGTTGTTGTTGAATTTGTTGGTGTTTTCAAAGTTGAGGTTGTTGTTGAATTTGTTGCTGTTTTCAATGTTGAGGTTGTTTTTGTATTTGTTGTGGTTTTTCAATGTTGAGGTTGTTGTTGAATTTGTTGCTGTTTTCAATGTTGAGGTTGATGTTGAATTTGTTGTTGTTTTCAATGTTGAGGCTGTTGTTGAATTTGTTGGTGCTTTTCAATGTTGAGGTTGTTGTTGAATTGTTTGTAGTTTTTCAATGTCGAGGTTGTTGTTGAATTTGTTGCTGTTTTTCAATGTCGAGGTTGTTGTTGAATTTGTTGGTGTTTTCAATGTTGAGGTTGCTGTTGAATCTGTTGTTTTTCAATGTTGAGGTTGTTGTTGAATTTGTTGGTGTTTTTTAATGTTGAGGTTGTTGTTGAATTTGTTGGTTTTTTTCAATGTCGAGGTTGTTGTTGAATTTGTTGGTCTTTTCAATGTTGAGGTTGCTGTTGAATTTGTTGTAGTTTTCAACGTTGAGGTTGTTGTTGAATTTGCTGGTGTTTTCAATGTCGAGGTTGTTTTTGAATTTGTTGCTCTTTTTCAATGTCGAAGTTGCTGTTGAATTCGTTGCTCTTTTTCAATGTTGGGGTTTTTGTTGAATTTTTTGGTGTTTTTCAATGTTGAGTTTGTTGTTGATTTTAATGCTGTTTTCAATGCTGAGGTTGATGTTGAATTTGTTGTTGCTTTTCAGTGTCGAGGATGTTGTTGAATTTGTTGCTGTTTTTCAATGTCGAGGTTCTTGGTGTTTTCAATGTTGAGGTTGAAGTTGAATTTGTTGGTGTTTTCAATGTTGAGGTTGTTGTTGATTCTGTTGGTGTTTTTTAATGTTGAGGTTGTTGTTGAATTTGTTGGTGTTTTCAATGTTGAGGTTGTTGTTGAATTTGTTGGTGTTTTCATTGTTGAGGTTGTTGTTGAATTTGTTGCTATTTTTCAATGTTGAGTTTGTTGTTGAATTTGTTGGTGTTTTTCAATGTCGAGGTTGTTGTTGAATTTTTTTTGTGTTTTTCAATGTTGTGGTTGTTGTTGAATTTGTTGCTGTCCTTCAATATTGAGTTTGTTGCTGAATTTGTTGCTGTTTTCAATGTTGAGGTTGATGTTGAATTTGTTGTTGTTTTCAATGTTGAGGCTGTTGTTGAATTTGTTGGTGCTTTTCAATGTTGAGGTTGTTGTTGAATTGTTTGTTGTTTTTCAATGTCGAGGTTGTTGTTGAATTTGTTGCTGTTTTTCAATGTCGAGGCTGTTGTTGAATTTGTTGTTGTTTTCAATGTTGAGGTTGTTGTTGAATTTGTTGGTGTTTTCAATGCTGAGTTTGATGTTGAATTTGTTGGTGTTTTTCAATGTTGCGGTTGTTGTTGAATTTGTTGCTGTTTTTCAATGTCGTGGTTGTTGGTGTTTTCACTGTTCAGGTCGTTGTTGAATTTGTTGGTGTTTTAAATGTTGAGGTTGTTGTTGAATTTGTTGGTGTTTTCAAAGTTGAGGTTGTTGTTGAATTTGTTGCTGTTTTCAATGTTGAGGTTGTTGTTGAATTTGCTGGTGTTTTCAATGTTGAGGTTGTTGTTGAATTGGTTGCTGTTTTTCAATGTTGAGTTTGTTGTTGAATTTGTTGATGTTTTCAATGTTGAGGTTGTTTTTGAATTTGTTGTGGTTTTTCAATGTTGAGGTTGTTGTTGAATTTGTTGCTGTTTTTCAATGTCGAGGTTGTTGTTGAATTTGTTGGTGTTTTTCAATTTTGAGGTTGTTGTTGAATGTGTTCGTGTTTTTCAATGTCTAGGCGGTTGTTGAATTTGTTGGTATTTTCAGTGTCGAGGTTGTTGAATTTGTTGCTGTTTTTCAATGTCGAGGTTGTTGTTGAATTTGTTGCTGCTTTTCAATTTTGAGGTTGTTGTTGAATTTGTTGCTGTTTTTCAATGTCGAGGTTGTTGTTGAATTTGTTGCTGTTGTTCAATGTCGAGGTTGTTGTTGAATTTGTTGGTCTTTTTTAATGTTGGGGTTTTTATTGAATTTTTTGGTGTTTTTCAATGTTGAGTTTGTTGTTGATTTTAACGCTGTTTTCAATGCTGGGGTTGATGTTGAATTTGTTGTTGCTTTTCAGTGTCGAGGTTGTTGTTGAATTTGTTGCTGTTTTTCAATGCCGAGGTTCTTGGTGTTTTCAATGTTGAGGTTGTTGTTGAATTTGTTGGTGTTTTCAATGTTGAGGTTGTTGTTGATTCTGTTGGTGTTTTTAAATGTTGAGGTTGTTGTTGAATTTGTTGGTGTTTTCAATGTTGAGGTTGTTGTTGAATTTGTTGGTGTTTTCAATGTTGGGGTTGTTGTTGAATTTGTTGCTATTTTTCAATGTTGAGTTTGTTCTTGAATTTGTTGGTGTTTTTCAATTTTGAGGTTGTTGTTGAATTTTTTTTTGTTTTTCAATGTTGTGGTTGTTGTTGAATTTGTTGCTGTCCTTCAATATTGAGTTTGTTGCTGAATTTGTTGCTGTTTTCAATGTTGAGGTTGATGTTGAATTTGTTGTTATTTTCAATGTTGAGGCTGTTGTTGAATTTGTTGGTGCTTTTCAATGTTGAGGTTGTTGAATTGTTTGTTGTTTTTCAATGTCGAGGTTGTTGTTGAATTTGTTGCTGTTTTTCAATGTCGAGGTTGTTGTTGAATTTGTTGGTGTTTTCAATGTTGAGGTTGCTGTTGAATCTGTTGTTTTTCAATGTTGAGGTTGTTGTTGAATTTGTTGGTGTTTTTTAATGTTGAGGTTGTTGTTGAATTTGTTGGTTTTTTTCAATGTCGAGGTTGTTGTTGAATTTGTTGGTCTTTTCAATGTTGAGGTTGCTGTTGAATTTGTTGTAGTTTTCAACGTTGAGGCTGTTGTTGAATTTGCTGGTGTTTTCAATGTCGAGGTTGTTTTTGAATTTGTTGCTCTTTTTCAATGTCGAAGTTGCTGTTGAATTTGTTGCTCTTTTTCAATGTTGGGGTTTTTGTTGAATTTTTTGGTGTTTTCAATGTTGAGGTTGTTGTTGATTCTGTTGGTGTTTTTTAATGTTGAGGTTGTTGTTGAATTTGTTGGTGTTTTCAATGTTGAGGTTGTTGTTGAATTTGTTGGTGTTTTCATTGTTGAGGTTGTTGTTGAATTTGTTGCTATTTTTCAATGTTGAGTTTGTTGTTGAATTTGTTGGTGTTTTTCAATGTCGAGGTTGTTGTTGAATTTTTTTTGTGTTTTTCAATGTTGTGGTTGTTGTTGAATTTGTTGCTGTCCTTCAATATTGAGTTTGTTGCTGAATTTGTTGCTGTTTTCAATGTTGAGGTTGATGTTGAATTTGTTGTTGTTTTCAATGTTGAGGCTGTTGTTGAATTTGTTGGTGCTTTTCAATGTTGAGGTTGTTGTTGAATTGTTTGTTGTTTTTCAATGTCGAGGTTGTTGTTGAATTTGTTGCTGTTTTTCAATGTCGAGGCTGTTGTTGAATTTGTTGTTGTTTTCAATGTTGAGGTTGTTGTTGAATTTGTTGGTGTTTTCAATGCTGAGTTTGATGTTGAATTTGTTGGTGTTTTTCAATGTTGCGGTTGTTGTTGAATTTGTTGCTGTTTTTCAATGTCGTGGTTGTTGGTGTTTTCACTGTTCAGGTCGTTGTTGAATTTGTTGGTGTTTTAAATGTTGAGGTTGTTGTTGAATTTGTTGGTGTTTTCAAAGTTGAGGTTGTTGTTGAATTTGTTGCTGTTTTCAATGTTGAGGTTGTTGTTGAATTTGCTGGTGTTTTCAATGTTGAGGTTGTTGTTGAATTGGTTGCTGTTTTTCAATGTTGAGTTTGTTGTTGAATTTGTTGATGTTTTCAATGTTGAGGTTGTTTTTGAATTTGTTGTGGTTTTTCAATGTTGAGGTTGTTGTTGAATTTGTTGCTGTTTTTCAATGTCGAGGTTGTTGTTGAATTTGTTGGTGTTTTTCAATTTTGAGGTTGTTGTTGAATGTGTTCGTGTTTTTCAATGTCTAGGCGGTTGTTGAATTTGTTGGTATTTTCAGTGTCGAGGTTGTTGAATTTGTTGCTGTTTTTCAATGTCGAGGTTGTTGTTGAATTTGTTGCTGCTTTTCAATTTTGAGGTTGTTGTTGAATTTGTTGCTGTTTTTCAATGTCGAGGTTGTTGTTGAATTTGTTGCTGTTGTTCAATGTCGAGGTTGTTGTTGAATTTGTTGGTCTTTTTTAATGTTGGGGTTTTTATTGAATTTTTTGGTGTTTTTCAATGTTGAGTTTGTTGTTGATTTTAACGCTGTTTTCAATGCTGGGGTTGATGTTGAATTTGTTGTTGCTTTTCAGTGTCGAGGTTGTTGTTGAATTTGTTGCTGTTTTTCAATGCCGAGGTTCTTGGTGTTTTCAATGTTGAGGTTGTTGTTGAATTTGTTGGTGTTTTCAATGTTGAGGTTGTTGTTGATTCTGTTGGTGTTTTTAAATGTTGAGGTTGTTGTTGAATTTGTTGGTGTTTTCAATGTTGAGGTTGTTGTTGAATTTGTTGGTGTTTTCAATGTTGGGGTTGTTGTTGAATTTGTTGCTATTTTTCAATGTTGAGTTTGTTCTTGAATTTGTTGGTGTTTTTCAATTTTGAGGTTGTTGTTGAATTTTTTTTTGTTTTTCAATGTTGTGGTTGTTGTTGAATTTGTTGCTGTCCTTCAATATTGAGTTTGTTGCTGAATTTGTTGCTGTTTTCAATGTTGAGGTTGATGTTGAATTTGTTGTTATTTTCAATGTTGAGGCTGTTGTTGAATTTGTTGGTGCTTTTCAATGTTGAGGTTGTTGAATTGTTTGTTGTTTTTCAATGTCGAGGTTGTTGTTGAATTTGTTGCTGTTTTTCAATGTCGAGGTTGTTGTTGAATTTGTTGGTGTTTTCAATGTTGAGGTTGCTGTTGAATCTGTTGTTTTTCAATGTTGAGGTTGTTGTTGAATTTGTTGGTGTTTTTTAATGTTGAGGTTGTTGTTGAATTTGTTGGTTTTTTTCAATGTCGAGGTTGTTGTTGAATTTGTTGGTCTTTTCAATGTTGAGGTTGCTGTTGAATTTGTTGTAGTTTTCAACGTTGAGGCTGTTGTTGAATTTGCTGGTGTTTTCAATGTCGAGGTTGTTTTTGAATTTGTTGCTCTTTTTCAATGTCGAAGTTGCTGTTGAATTTGTTGCTCTTTTTCAATGTTGGGGTTTTTGTTGAATTTTTTGGTGTTTTTCAATGTTGAGTTTGTTGTTGATTTTAATGCTGTTTTCAATGCTGAGTTTGATGTTGAATTTGTTGTTGCTTTTCAGTGTCGAGGATGTTGTTGAATTTGTTGCTGTTTTCAATGTCGAGGTTCTTGGTGTTTTCAATGTTGAGGTTGTTGTTGAATTTGTTGGTGTTTTCAATGTTGAGGTTGTTGTTGATTCTGTTGGTGTTTTTTAATGTTGAGGTTGTTGTTGAATTTGTTGGTGTTTTCATTGTTGAGGTTGTTGTTGAATTTGTTGGTGTTTTCAATGTTGAGGTTGTTGTTGAATTTGTTGCTATTTTTCAATGTTGAGTTTGTTGTTGAATTTGTTGGTGTTTTTCAATGTTGAGGTTGTTGTTGAATTTTTTTTGTGTTTTTCAATGTTGTGGTTGTTGTTGAATTTGTTGCTGTCCTTCAATATTGAGTTTGTTGCTGAATTTGTTGCTGTTTTCAATGTTGAGGTTGATGTTGAATTTGTTGTTGTTTTCAATGTTGAGGCTGTTGTTGAATTTGTTGGTGCTTTTCAATGTTGAGGTTGTTGTTGAATTGTTTGTTGTTTCTCAATGTCGCAGTTGTTGTTGAATTTGTTGCTGTTTTTCAATGTCGAGGCTGTTGTTGAATTTGTTGTTGTTTTCAATGTTGAGCTTGTTGTTGAATTTGTTGGTGTTTTCAATGCTGAGTTTGATGTTGAATTTGTTGGTGTTTTTCAATGTTGCGGTTGTTGTTGAATTTGTTGCTGTTTTTCAATGTCGTGGTTGTTGGTGTTTTCACTGTTCAGGTCGTTGTTGAATTTGTTGGTGTTTTAAATGTTGAGGTTGTTGTTGAATTTGTTGGTGTTTTCAAAGTTGAGGTTGTTGTTGAATTTGTTGCTGTTTTCAATGTTGAGGTTGTTGTTGAATTTGCTGGTGTTTTCAATGTTGAGGTTGTTGTTGAATTGGTTGCTGTTTTTCAATGTTGAGTTTGTTGTTGAATTTGTTGGTGTTTTCAATGTTGAGGTTGTTTTTGAATTTGTTGTGGTTTTTCAATGTTGAGGTTGTTGTTGAATTTGTTGCTGTTTTTCAATGTCGAGGTTGTTGTTGAATTTGTTGGTGTTTTTCAATTTTGAGGTTGTTGTTGAATGTGTTCGTGTTTTTCAATGTCTAGGCGGTTGTTGAATTTGTTGGTATTTTCAATGTCGAGGTTGTTGAATTTGTTGCTGTTTTTCAATGTCGAGGTTGTTGTTGAATTTGTTGCTGCTTTTCAATTTTGAGGTTGTTGTTGAATTTGTTGCTGTTTTTCAATGTCGAGGTTGTTGTTGAATTTGTTGCTGTTGTTCAATGTCGAGGTTGTTGTTGAATTTGTTGGTCTTTTTTAATGTTGGGGTTTTTGTTGAATTTGTTGGTGTTTTTCAATGTCGAGGTTGTTGTTGAATTTGTTGGTGTTCTCAATCTTGAAGTTGTTGTTGAATTTGTTTGTGTTTTCAATGTTGCGGTTGTTGTTGAATTTGTTGGTGTTTTCAATGCTGAGTTTGTTGTTGTATTTGTTGGTGTTTTCAATGTTGAGGTTGTTGTTGAATTTGTTGCTCTCCTTCAATGTTGACTTTGTTGTTGAATTTGTTGCTGTTTTCAATGTTGAGGTTGATGTTGAATTTGTCGGTGTTTTTCAATGTCGAGTTTGTTCTTGAATTTGTTGCTGTTTTTCAATGTCGAGGTTGTTGGTGTTTTCAATGTTGAGGTTGTTGTTGAATTTGTTGGTGTTTTCAATGTTGAGGTTGCTGTTGAATCTGTTGTTTTTCAATGTTGAGGTTGTTGTTGAATTTGTTGGTGTTTTTTAATGTTGAGGTTGTTGTTGAATTTGTTGGTGTTTTTCAATGTCGAGGTTGTTGTTGAATTTGTTGGTCTTTTCAATGTTGAGGTTGTTGTTGAATTTGTTGCAGTTTTCAATGTTGAGGTTGTTGTTGAATTTGCTGGTGTTTTCAATGTCGAGGTTGTTTTTGAATTAGTTGCTCTTTTTCAATGTCGAAGTTGCTGTTGAATTCGTTGCTCTTTTTCAATGTTGGGGTTTTTGTTGAATTTTTTGGTGTTTTTCAATTTTGAGTTTGTTGTTGATTTTAATGCTGTTTTCAATGCTGAGGTTGATGTTGAATTTGTTGTTGCTTTTCAGTGTCGAGGTTGTTGTTGAATTTGTTGCTGTTTTTCAATGTCGAGGTTTTTGGTGTTTTCAATGTTCAGGTCGTTGTTGAATTTGTTGGTGTTTTAAATGTTGAGGTTGTTGTTGAATTTGTTGGTGTTTTCAAAGTTGAGGTTGTTGTTGAATTTGTTGCTGTTTTCAATGTTGAGGTTGTTTTTGTATTTGTTGTGGTTTTTCAATGTTGAGGTTGTTGTTGAATTTGTTGCTGTTTTTCAATGTTGAGGTTGTTGTTGAATTTGTTGGTGCTTTTCCATTTTGAGGTTGTTGTTGAATGTGTTGGTGTTTTTCAATTTCGAGGTGGTTGTTGAATTTGTTGGTATTTTAAATGTCGACGTTGTTGAATTTGTTGCTGTTTTTCAATGTCGAGGTTGTTGTTGAATTTGTTGCTGTTGTTCAATGTCGAGGTTGTTGTTGAATTTATTGTTGTTTTTCAATGTTGGAGTTTTTGTGAATTTGTTGGTGTTTTTCAATGTTGAGGTTGTTGCTGAATTTGTTGGTCTTTTCAATGTTGCGGTTGTTGATGAATTTGTTGCTGTCTTTCAATGTCGAGGTTGTTGTTGAATTTGTTGGTGTTCTCAATCTTGAAGTTGTTGTTGAATTTGTTGGTGTTTTCAATGTTGCGGTTGTTGTTGAATTTGTTGGTGTTTTCAATGCTGAGGTTGTTGTTGAATTTGTTGGTGTTTTCAATGTTGAGGTTGTTGTTGAATTTGTTCGTGTTATTCAATGCTGAGTTTATTGTTGATTCTGTTTTTTTTTCAATGTTGAGGTTGTTGTTGAATTTGTTGGTGTGTTTCATTGTTGAGGTTGTTGTTGAATTTGTTGCTGTTTTCAATGTTGAGGTTGTTGTTGAATTTGTTGCTGTTTTTCAATGTTGGGGTTTTTGTTGAACTCGTTGCTGTTTTCAATGTTGAGGTTGTTGTTGAATTTTTTTTGTGTTTTTAAATGTTGAGGTTGTTGTTGAATTTGTTGCTGTCCTTCAATATTGAGTTTGTTGCTGAATTTGTTGCTGTTTTCAATGTTGAGGCTGATGATGAATTTGTTGTTGTTTTCAATGTTGAGGCAGTTGTTGAATTTGTTGGTGCTTTTCAATGTTGAGGTTGTTGTTGAATTTGTTGGTGTTTTCAATGTTGAGTTTGATGTTGAATTTGTTGGTGTTTTTCAATGTTGCGGTTGTTGTTGAATTTGTTGCTGTTTTTCAATGTCGTGGTTTTTGGTGTTTTCAATGTTCAGGTCGTTGTTGAATTTGTTGGTGTTTTAAATGTTGAGGTTGTTGTTGAATTTGTTGGTGTTTTCAAAGTTGAGGTTGTTGTTGAATTTGTTGCTGTTTTCAATGTTGAGGTTGTTTTTGTATTTGTTGTGGTTTTTCAATGTTGAGGTTGTTGTTGAATTTGTTGCTGTTTTTCAATGTTGAGGTTGTTGTTGAATTTGTTGGTGCTTTTCCATTTTGAGGTTGTTGTTGAATGTGTTGGTGTTTTTCAATGTCGAGGTGGTTGTTGAATTTGTTGGTATTTTAAATGTCGACGTTGTTGAATTTGTTGCTGTTTTTCAATGTCGAGGTTGTTGTTGAATTTGTTGCTGTTGTTCAATGTCGAGGTTGTTGTTGAATTTATTGTTGTTTTTCAATGTTGGAGTTTTTGTTGAATTTGTTGGTGTTTTTCAATGTTGAGGTTGTTGCTGAATTTGTTGGTCTTTTCAATGTTGCGGTTGTTGATGAATTTGTTGCTGTCTTTCAATGTCGAGGTTGTTGTTGAATTTGTTGGTGTTCTCAATCTTGAAGTTGTTGTTGAATTTGTTGGTGTTTTCAATGTTGCGGTTGTTGTTGAATTTGTTGGTGTTTTCAATGCTGAGGTTGTTGTTGAATTTGTTGGTGTTTTCAATGTTGAGGTTGTTGTTGAATTTGTTCGTGTTATTCAATGCTGAGTTTATTGTTGAATCTGTTTTTTTTTCAATGTTGAGGTTGTTGTTGAATTTGTTGGTGTGTTTCATTGTTGAGGTTGTTGTTGAATTTGTTGCTGTTTTCAATGTTGAGGTTGATGTTGAATTTGTTGCTGTTTTTCAATGTTGGGGTTTTTGTTGAACTCGTTGCTGTTTTCAATGTTGAGGTTGTTGTTGAATTTGTTGTTGTTTTCAATGTCGAGGTTGTTGTTGAATTTTTTGCTGTTTTTCAATGTAGAGGTTGTTCTTGAATTTGTTGGTGTTTTCAATGTTGAGATTGTTGTTGAATTTGTTGGTGTTTTCAATGTTGCGGTTGTTGTTGAATTTTTTGGTGTTTTCAATGTTGAGGTTGTTGATGAATTTGTTGCTGTCTTTCAATGTTGAGGTTGTTGTTGAATTTGTTGGTGTTCTCAATCTTGAAGTTGTTGTTGAATTTGTTGGTGTTTTCAATGTTGGGGTTGTTGTTGATTTTGTTGGTGTTTTCAGTGTTGAGGTTGTTGTTTAATTTGTTGGTATTTTTTAATGTTGAGGTTGTTGTTGAATTTGTTCGTGTTATTCAATGCTGAGTTTATTGTTGAATCTGTTTTTTTTTCAATGTTGAGGTTGTTGTTGAATTTGTTGGTGTGTTTCAATGTTGAGGTTGTTGTTGAATTTGTTGCTGTTTTCAATGTTGCGGTTGATGTTGAATTTGTTGCTGTTTTTCGATGTTGGGGTTTTTGTTGAACTTGTTGCTGTTTTCAATGTTGAGGTTGTTGTTGAATTTGTTGGTGTTTTCAATGCTGAGGTTGTTGTTGTATTTGTTGGTGTTTTCAATGTTGAGGTTGTTGTTGAATTTGTTGCTCTCCTTCAATGTTGACTTTGTTGTTGAATTTGTTGCTGTTTTCAATGTTGAGGTTGATGTTGAATTTGTTGGTGTTTTTCAATGTCGAGTTTGTTCTTGAATTTGTTGCTGTTTTTCAATGCTGTGGTTGTTGTTGAATTTGTTGGTGTTTTTTAATGTTGAGGTTGTTGTTGAATTTGTTGGTGTTTTTCAATGTCGAGGTTGTTGTTGAATTTGTTGGTCTTTTCAATGTTGAGGTTGTTGTTGAATTTGTTGCAGTTTTCAATGTTGAGGTTGTTGTTGAATTTGCTGGTGTTTTCAATGTAGAGGTTGTTTTTGAATTTGTTGCTCTTTTTCAATGTCGAAGTTGCTGTTGAATTCGTTGCTCTTTTTCAATGTTGGGGTTTTTGTTGAATTTTTTGGGGTTTTTCAATGTTGAGTTTGTTGTTGATTTTAATGCTGTTTTCAATGCTGAGGTTGATGTTGAATTTGTTGTTGCTTTTCAGTGTCGAGGTTGTTGTTGAATTTGTTGCTGTTTTTCAATGCCGAGGTTCTTGGTGTTTTCAATGTTGAGGTTGTTGTTGAATTTGTTGGTGTTTTCAATGTTGAGGTTGTTGTTGATTCTGTTGGTGTTTTTAAATGTTGAGGTTGTTGTTGAATTTGTTGGTGTTTTCAATGTTGAGGTTGTTGTTGAATTTGTTGGTGTTTTCAATGTTGAGGTTGTTGTTGAATTTGTTGCTATTTTTCAATGTTGAGTTTGTTCTTGAATTTGTTGGTGTTTTTCAATGTTGAGGTTGTTGTTGAATTTTTTTTGTGTTTTTCAATGTTGTGGTTGTTGTTGAATTTGTTGCTGTCCTTCAATATTGAGTTTGTTGCTGAATTTGTTGCTGATTTCAATGTTGAGGTTGATGTTGAATTTGTTGTTATTTTCAATGTTGAGGCTGTTGTTGAATTTGTTGGTGCTTTTCAATGTTGAGGTTGTTGTTGAATTGTTTGTTGTTTTTCAATGTCGAGGTTGTTGTTGAATTTGTTGCTGTTTTTCAATGTCGAGGTTGTTGTTGAATTTGTTGGTGTTTTCAATGTTGAGGTTGCTGTTGAATCTGTTGTTTTTCAATGTTGAGGTTGTTGTTGAATTTGTTGGTGTTTTTTAATGTTGAGGTTGTTGTTGAATTTGTTGGTTTTTTTCAATGTCGACGTTGCTGTTGAATTTGTTGTAGTTTTCAACGTTGAGGTTGTTGTTGAATTTGCTGGTGTTTTCAATGTCGAGGTTGTTTTTGAATTTGTTGCTCTTTTTCAATGTCGAAGTTGCTGTTGAATTCGTTGCTCTTTTTCAATGTTGGGGTTTTTGTTGAATTTTTTGGTGTTTTTCAATGTTGAGTTTGTTGTTGATTTTACTGCTGTTTTCAATGCTGAGGTTGATGTTGAATTTGTTGTTGCTTTTCAGTGTCGAGGATGTTGTTGAATTTGTTGCTGTTTTCAATGTCGAGGTTCTTGGTGTTTTCAATGTTGAGGTTGTTGTTGAATTTGTTGGTGTTTTCAATGTTGAGGTTGTTGTTGATTCTGTTGGTGTTTTTTAATGTTGAGGTTGTTGTTGAATTTGTTGGTGTTTTCATTGTTGAGGTTGTTGTTGAATTTGTTGGTGTTTTCAATGTTGAGGTTGTTGTTGAATTTGTTGCTATTTTTCAATGTTGAGTTTGTTGTTGAATTTGTTGGTGTTTTTCAATGTTGAGGTTGTTGTTGAATTTTTTTTGTGTTTTTCAATGTTGTGGTTGTTGTTGAATTTGTTGCTGTCCTTCAATATTGAGTTTGTTGCTGAATTTGTTGCTGTTTTCAATGTTGAGGTTGATGTTGAATTTGTTGTTGTTTTCAATGTTGAGGCTGTTGTTGAATTTGTTGGTGCTTTTCAATGTTGAGGTTGTTGTTGAATTGTTTGTTGTTTCTCAATGTCGCGGTTGTTGTTGAATTTGTTGCTGTTTTTCAATGTCGAGGCTGTTGTTGAATTTGTTGTTGTTTTCAATGTTGAGGTTGCTGTTGAATTTGTTGGTGTTTTCAATGCTGAGTTTGATGTTGAATTTGTTGGTGTTTTTCAATGTTGCGGTTGTTGTTGAATTTGTTGCTGTTTTTCAATGTCGTGGTTGTTGATGTTTTCACTGTTCAGGTCGTTGTTGAATTTGTTGGTGTTTTAAATGTTGAGGTTGTTGTTGAATTTGTTGGTGTTTTCAAAGTTGAGGTTGTTGTTGAATTTGTTGCTGTTTTCAATGTTGAGGTTGTTGTTGAATTTGCTGGTGTTTTCAATGTTGAGGTTGTTGTTGAATTGGTTGCTGTTTTTCAATGTTGAGTTTGTTGTTGAATTTGTTGGTGTTTTCAATGTTGAGGTTGTTTTTGAATTTGTTGTGGTTTTTCAATGTTGAGGTTGTTGTTGAATTTGTTGCTGTTTTTCAATGTCGAGGTTGTTGTTGAATTTGTTGGTGTTTTTCAATTTTGAGGTTGTTGTTGAATGTGTTCGTGTTTTTCAATGTCTAGGCGGTTGTTGAATTTGTTGGTATTTTCAATGTCGAGGTTGTTGAATTTGTTGCTGTTTTTCAATGTCGAGGTTGTTGTTGAATTTGTTGCTGCTTTTCAATTTTGAGGTTGTAGTTGAATTTGTTGCTGTTTTTCAATGTCGAGGTTGTTGTTGAATTTGTTGCTGTTGTTCAATGTCGAGGTTGTTGTTGAATTTGTTGGTCTTTTTTAATGTTGGGGTTTTTGTTGAATTTGTTGGTGTTTTTCAATGTCGAGGTTGTTGTTGAATTTGTTGGTGTTCTCAATCTTGAAGTTGTTGTTGAATTTGTTTGTGTTTTCAATGTTGAGGTTGTTGTTGAATTTGTTGGTGTTTTCAATGCTGAGGTTGTTGTTGTATTTGTTGGTGTTTTCAATGTTGAGGTTGTTGTTGAATTTGTTGCTCTCCTTCAATGTTGACTTTGTTGTTGAATTTGTTGCTGTTTTCAATGTTGAGGTTGATGTTGAATTTGTCGGTGTTTTTCAATGTCGAGTTTGTTCTTGAATTTGTTGCTGTTTTTCAATGTCGAGGTTGTTGGTGTTTTCAATGTTGAGGTTGTTGTTGAATTTGTTGGTGTTTTCAATGTTGAGGTTGCTGTTGAATCTGTTGTTTTTCAATGTTGAGGTTGTTGTTGAATTTGTTGGTGTTTTTTAATGTTGAGGTTGTTGTTGAATTCGTTGGTGTTTTTCAATGTCGAGGTTGTTGTTGAATTTGTTGGTCTTTTCAATGTTGAGGTTGTTGTTGAATGTGTTGCAGTTTTCAATGTTGAGGTTGTTGTTGAATTTGCTGGTGTTTTCAATGTCGAGGTTGTTTTTGAATTAGTTGCTCTTTTTCAATGTCGAAGTTGCTGTTGAATTCGTTGCTCTTTTTCAATGTTGGGGTTTTTGTTGAATTTTTTGGTGTTTTTCAATTTTGAGTTTGTTGTTGATTTTAATGCTGTTTTCAATGCTGAGGTTGATGTTGAATTTGTTGTTGCTTTTCAGTGTCGAGGTTGTTGTTGAATTTGTTGCTGTTTTTCAATGTCGAGGTTCTTGGTGTTTTCAATATTGAGGTTGTTGTTGAATTTGTTGTTGTTTTCAATGTCGAGGTTGTTGTTGAATTTGTTGGTGTTTTTCAATTTTGAGGTTGTTGTTGAATTTGTTGGTGTTTTCAATGTTGAGGTTGTTGTTGAATTTGTTGGTGTTTTCAATGTTGAGGTTGTTGTTGAATTTGTTGCTGTTTTTCAATGTTGAGGTTGTTGTTGAATTTGTTGCTGTTTTCAATGTTGAGGTTGTTGTTGAATTTTTTTTGTGTTTTTAAATGTTGAGGTTGTTGTTGAATTTGTTGCTGTCCTTCAATATTGTGTTTGTTGCTGAATTTGTTGCTGTTTTCAATGTTGAGGTTGATGATGAATTTGTTGGTGCTTTTCAATGTTGAGATTGTTGTTGAATTTGTTGGTGTTTTCAATGTTGAGTTTGATGTTGAATTTGTTGGTGTTTTTCAATGTTGCGGTTGTTGTTGAATTTGTTGCTGTTTTTCAATGTCGTGGTTTTTGGTGTTTTCAATGTTCAGGTCGTTGTTGAATTTGTTGGTGTTTTAAATGTTGAGGCTGTTGTTGAATTTGTTGGTGTTTTCAAAGTTTAGGTTGTTGTTGAATTTGTTGCTGTTTTCAATATTGAGGTTGTTTTTGTATTTGTTGTGGTTTTTCAATGTTGAGGTTGTTGTTGAATTTGTTGCTGTTTTCAATGTTGAGGTTGATGTTGAATTTGTTGTTGTTTTCAATGTTGAGGCTGTTGTTGAATTTGTTGGTGCTTTTCAATGTTGAGGTTGTTGTTGAATTGTTTGTTGTTTTTCAATGTCGAGGTTGTTGTTGAATTTGTTGCTGTTTTTCAATGTCGAGGTTGTTGTTGAATTTGTTGGTGTTTTCAATGTTGAGGTTGCTGTTGAATCTGTTGTTTTTCAATGTGGAGGTTGTTGTTGAATTTGTTGGTTTTTTTTAATGTTGAGGTTGTTGTTGAATTTGTTGGTTTTTTTCAATGTCGAGGTTGTTGTTGAATTTGTTGGTCTTTTCAATGTTGAGGTTGCTGTTGAATTTGTTGTAGTTTTCAACGTTGAGGTTGTTGTTGAATTTGCTGGTGTTTTCAATGTCGAGGTTGTTTTTGAATTTGTTGCTCTTTTTCAATGTCGAAGTTGCTGTTGAATTCGTTGCTCTTTTTCAATGTTGGGGTTTTTGTTGAATTTTTTGGTGTTTTTCAATGTTGAGTTTGTTGTTGATTTTAATGCTGTTTTCAATGCTGAGGTTGATGTTGAATTTGTTGTTGCTTTTCAGTGGCGAGGATGTTGTTGAATTTGTTGCTGTTTTTCAATGTCGAGGTTCTTGGTGTTTTCAATGTTGAGGTTGTTGTTGAATTTGTTGGTGTTTTCAATGTTGAGGTTGTTGTTGATTCTGTTGGTGTTTTTTAATGTTGAGGTTGTTGTTGAATTTGTTGGTGTTTTCAATGTTGAGGTTGTTGTTGAATTTGTTGGTGTTTTCAATGTTGAGGTTGTTGTTGAATTTGTTGCTATTTTTCAATGTTGAGTTTGTTGCTGAATTTGTTGCTGTTTTCAATGTTGAGGTTGGTGTTGAATTTGTTGTTGTTTTCAATGTTGAGGCTGTTGTTGAATTTGTTGGTGCTTTTCAATGTTGAGGTTGTTGTTGAATTGTTTGTTGTTTTTCAATGTCGAGGTTGTTGTTGAATTTGTTGCTGTTTTTCAATGTCGAGGCTGTTGTTGAATTTGTTGTTGTTTTCAATGTTGAGGTTGTTGTTGAATTTGTTGGTGTTTTCAATGCTGAGTTTGATGTTGAATTTGTTGGTGTTTTTCAATGTTGCGGTTGTTGTTGAATTTGTTGCTGTTTTTCAATGTCGTGGTTGTTGGTGTTTTCACTGTTCAGGTCGTTGTTGAATTTGTTGGTGTTTTAAATGTTGAGGTTGTTGTTGAATTTGTTGGTGTTTTCAAAGTTGAGGTTGTTGTTGAATTTGTTGCTGTTTTCAATGTTGAGGTTGTTGTTGAATTTGCTGGTGTTTTCAATGTTGAGGTTGTTGTTGAATTGGTTGCTGTTTTTCAATGTTGAGTTTGTTGTTGAATTTGTTCGTGTTTTCAATGTTGAGGTTGTTTTTGAATTTGTTGTGGTTTTTCAATGTTGAGGTTGTTGTTGAATTTGTTGCTGTTTTTCAATGTCGAGGTTGTTGTTGAATTTGTTGGTGTTTTTCAATTTTGAGGTTGTTGTTGAATGTGTTCGTGTTTTTCAATGTCTAGGCGGTTGTTGAATTTGTTGGTATTTTCAATGTCGAGGTTGTTGAATTTGTTGCTGTTTTTCAATGTCGAGGTTGTTGTTGAATTTGTTGCTGCTTTTCAATTTTGAGGTTGTAGTTGAATTTGTTGCTGTTTTTCAATGTCGATGTTGTTGTTGAATTTGTTGCTGTTGTTCAATGTCGAGGTTGTTGTTGAATTTGTTGGTCTTTTTTAATGTTGGGGTTTTTGTTGAATTTGTTGGTGTTTTTCAATGTCGAGGTTGTTGTTGAATTTGTTGGTGTTCTCAATCTTGAAGATGTTGTTGAATTTGTTTGTGTTTTCAATGTTGCGGTTGTTGTTGAATTTGTTGGTGTTTTCAAAGCTGAGGTTGTTGTTGTATTTGTTGGTGTTTTCAATGTTGAGTTTGTTGTTGAATTTGTTGCTCTCCTTCAATGTTGACTTTGTTGTTGAATTTGTTGCTGTTTTCAATGTTGAGGTTGAAGTTGAATTTGTTGGTGTTTTTCAATGTCGAGTTTGTTCTTGAATTTGTTGCTGTTTTTCAATGTCGAGGTTGTTGGTGTTTTCAATGTTGAAGTTGTTGTTGAATTTGTTGGTGTTTTCAAAGTTGAGGTTGCTGTTGAATCTGTTGTTTTTCAATGTTGAGGTTGTTGTTGAATTTGTTGGTGTTTTTTAATGTTGAGGTTGTTGTTGAATTTGTTGGTGTTTTTCAATGTCGAGGCTGTTGTTGAATTTGTTGGTCTTTTCAATGTTGAGGTTGTTGTTGAATTTGTTGCAGTTTTCAATGTTGAGGTTGTTGTTGAATTTGCTGGTGTTTTCAATGTTGAGGTTGTTGTTGTATTGGTTGCTGTTTTTCAATGTTGAGTTTGTTGTTGAATTCGTTGCTCTTTTTCAATGTTGGGGTTTTTGTTGAATTTTTTGGTGTTTTTCAATTTTGAGTTTGTTGTTGATTTTAATGCTGTTTTCAATGCTGAGGTTGATGTTGAATTTGTTGTTGCTTTTCAGTGTCGAGGTTGTTGTTGAATTTGTTGCTGTTTTCAATGTTGAGGTTGTTGTTGATTCTGTTGGTGTTTTTAAATGTTGAGGTTGTTGTTGAATTTGTTGGTGTTTTCAATGTTGAGGTTGTTGTTGAATTTGTTGGTGTTTTCAATGTTGAGGTTGTTGTTGAATTTGTTGCTGTTTTTCAATGTTGAGGTTGTTGTTGAATTTGTTGGTGTTTTCAATGTTGAGGTTGTTGTTGAATTTTTTTTGTGTTTTTAAATGTTGAGGTTGTTGTTGAATTTGTTGCTGTCCTTCAATATTGAGTTTGTTGCTGAATTTGATGCTGTTTTCAATGTTGAGGTTGATGATGAATTTGTTGTTGTTTTCAATGTTGAGGCTGTTGTTGATTTTGTTGGTGCTTTTCAATGTTGAGGTTGTTGTTGAATTTGTTGGTGTTTTCAATGTTGAGTTTGATGTTGAATTTGTTGGTGTTTTTCAATGTTGCGGTTGTTGTTGAATTTGTTGCTGTTTTTCAATGTCGTGGTTTTTGGTGTTTTCAATGTTCAGGTCGTTGTTGAATTTGTTGGTGTTTTAAATGTTGAGGTTGTTGTTGAATTTGTTGGTGTTTTCAAAGTTGAGGTTGTTGTTGAATTTGTTGCTGTTTTCAATGTTGAGGTTGTTGTTGAATTTGCTGGTGTTTTCAATGTTGAGGTTGTTGTTGAATTGGTTGCTGTTTTTCAATGTTGAGTTTGTTGTTGAATTTGTTGGTGTTTTCAATGTTGAGGTTGTTTTTGAATTTTTTGTGGTTTTTCAATGTTGAGGTTGTTGTTGAATTTGTTGCTGTTTTTCAATGTCGAGGTTGTTGTTGAATTTGTTGGTGCTTTTCAATTTTGAGGTTGTTGTTGAATGTGTTGGTGTTTTTCAATGTCGAGGTGGTTGTTGAATTTGTTGGTGCTTTTCAATTTTGAGGTTGTTGTTGAATGTGTTGGTGTTTTTCAATGTCGAGGTGGTTGTTGAATTTGTTGGTATTTTAAATGTCGACGTTGTTGAATTTGTTGCTGTTTTTCAATGTCGAGGTTGTTGTTGAATTTGTTGCTGTTGTTCCATGTCGAGGTTGTTGTTGAATTTGTTGGTGTTTTTCAATGTTGGAGTTTTTGTTGAATTTGTTGGTGTTTTTCAATGTTGAGGTTGTTGCTGAATTTGTTGGTCTTTTCAATGTTGCGGTTGTTGATGAATTTGTTGCTGTCTTTCAATGTCGAGGTTGTTGTTGAATTTGTTGGTGTTCTCAATCTTGAAGTTGTTGTTGAATTTGTTGGTGTTTTCAAAGTTGCGGTTGTTGTTGAATTTGTTGGTGTTTTCAATGCTGAGGTTGTTGTTGAATTTGTTGGTGTTTTCAATGTTGAGGTTGTTGTTGAATTTGTTTGTTTTTTCAGTGTTGAGGTTGTTGTTTAATTTGTTGGTATTTTTTAATGTTGAGTTTGTTGTTGAATTTGTTCGTGTTATTCAATGCTGAGTTTATTGTTGAATCTGTTTTTTTTTCAATGTTGAGGTTGTTGTTGAATTTGCTGGTGTGTTTCAATGTTGAGGTTGTTGTTGAATTTGTTGCTGTTTTCAATGTTGAGGTTGATGTTGAATTTGTTGCTGTTTTTCAATGTTGGGGTTTTTGTTGAACTCGTTGCTGTTTTCAATGTTGAGGTTGTTGTTGAATTTGTTGTTGTTTTCAATGTCGAGGTTGTTGTTGAATTTTTTGCTGTTTTTCAATGTTGAGGTTGTTCTTGAATTTGTTGGTGTTTTCAATGTTGAGATTGTTGTTGAATTTGTTGGTGTTTTCAATGTTGCGGTTGTTGTTGAATTTTTTGGTGTTTTCAATGTTGAGGTTGTTGTTGAAAGTGTTGGTGTTTTTCAATGTTGAGATTGTTGTTGAATTTGTTGGTGTTTTCAATGTTGTGGTTGTTGTTGAATTTTTTGGTGTTTTCAATGTTGAGGTTGTTGTTGAAAGTGTGAGTGTTTTTCAATGTTGAGGTTGTTGTTGAATTTGTTGCTGTTTTCAATGTTGAGGTTGTTGTTGAATTTTGGGGTGTTTTTCAATGTTGAGGTTATTGTTGAATTTCTTGCTGTTTTTCAATGTCGAGGTTGTTGTTGAATTTGTTGGTGTTTTTCAATGTTGAGGTTGTTGTTGAATGTGTTCGTGTTTTTCAATGTCGAGGTTGCTGTTGAATTTGTTGGTATTTTCAATGTCGAGGTTGTTGAATTTGTTGCTGTTTTTCAATGTCGAGGTTGTTGTTGAATTTGTTGCTGTTTTTCAATGTCGAGGTTGTTGTTGAATTTGTTGCTGTTTCTCAATGTCGAGCTTGTTGTTGAAATTGTTGCTGTTGTTCAATGTCGAGGTTGTTGTTGAATTTGTTGGTGTTTTTCAATGTTGTGGTTTCTGTTGAATTTGTGGGTGTTTTTCAATGTTGAGGTTGTTGCTGAATTTGTTGGTGTTTTGAACGTTGCGGTTGTTGATGAATTTGTTGCTGTCTTTCAATGTCGAGGTTGTTGTTGAATTTGTTGGTGTTCTCAATCTTGAAGTTGTTGTTGAATTTGTTGGTGTTTTCAATGTTGAGGTTGTTGTTTAATTTGTTGGTGTTTTCCAATGTTGAGGTTGTTGTTGAATTTGTTCGTGTTATTCAATGCTGAGTTTATTGTTGAATCTGTTGTTTTTCAATGTTGAGGTTGTTGTTGAATTTGTTGGTGTGTTTCAATGTTGAGGTTGTTGTTGAATTTGTTGCTGTTTTCAATGTTGAGGTTGATGTTGAAGTTGTTGCTGTTTTTCAATGTTGGGGTTTTTGTTGAATTTGTTGCTGTTTTCAATGTTGAGGTTGTTGTTGAATTTGATGTTGTTTTTCAATGTCGAGGTTGTTGTTGAATTTGTTGCTGTTTCTCAATGTCGAGGTTGTTGTTGAATTTGATGGTGTTTTCAATGTTGAGATTGTTGTTGAATTTGTGGGTGTTTTCAATGTTGCGTTTGTTGTTGAATTTTATGGTGTTTTCAATGTTGAGGTTGTTGTTGAAAGTGTTGGTGTTTTTCAATGTTGAGATTGTTGTTGAATTTGTTGCTGTTTTTCAATGTTGAGGTTGTTGTTGAATTTGTTGCTGTTTTTCAATGTCGAGGTTGTTGTTGAATTTGTTGCTGTTTTTCAATTTCGAGGTTGTTGTTGAATTTGTTGCTGTTTTTCAATGTTGAGATTGTTGTTGAATTTGTTGGTGTTTTTCAATGTCGAGGTTGTTGTTGAATTTGTTGCTCTTTTTCAATGTCGAAGTTGCTGTTGAATTCGTTGCTCTTTTTCAATGTTGGGGTTTTTGTTGAATTTTTTGGTGTTTTTCAATGTTGAGGTTGTTGTTGAATTTATTGCTGTTTTCAATGCTGAGCTGGTTGTTGAATTTGTTGTTGCTTTTCAGTGTCGAGGTTGTTGTTGAATTTGTTGCTGTTTTTCAATATCGAGGTTCTTGGTGTTTTCAATGTTGAGGTTGTTGTTGAATTGGTTGGTGTTTTCAATGTTGAGGTTGTTGTTGAATTTGTTGCTGTTTTTCAATGTTGAGGTTGTTGCTGAATTTGTTGGTGTTTTCAATGTTGAGGTTGTTGTTGAATATTTTTTGTGTTTTTCAATGTTGTGGTTGTTGTTGAATTTGTTGCTGTCCTTCAATATTGAGTTTGTTGCTGAATTTGTTGCTGTTTTCAATGTTGAGGTTGATGTTGAATTTGTTGGTGTTTTCAATGTTGAGGCTGTTGTTGAATTTGTTGGCGCTTTTCAATGTTGAGGTTGTTGTTGAATTTTTTGTTGTTTTTCAATGTCGAGGTTGTTGTTGAATGTGCTGCTGTTTTTCAATGTCGAGGTTGTTGTTGAATTTGTTGGTGTTTTCAATGTTGAGGTTGATGTTGAATTCGTTGGTGTTTTTCAATGTTGCATTTGTTGTTGAATTTGTTGCTGTTTTTCAATGTCGTGGTTGTTGGTGTTTTCAATGTTCAGGTCGTTGTTGAATTTGTTGGTGTTTTAAATGTTGAGGGTGTTGTTGAATTTTTTGGTGTTTTCAAAGTTGAGGTTGTTGTTGAATTTGTTGCTGTTTTCAATGTTGAGGTTGTTGTTGAATTTGCTGGTGTTTTCAATGTTGAGGTTGTTGTTGAATTGGTTGCTGTTTTTCAATGTTGCGTTTAATGTTGAATGTGTTGGTGTTTTTCAATGTCGAGGTTGCTGTTGAATTTGTTGGTGTTTTCAATGTCGAGGTTGTTGAATTTGTTGCTGTTTTTCAATGTCGAGGTTGTTGTTGAATTTGTTGCTGTTTCTCAATGTCGAGGTTGTTGTTGAAATTGTTGCTGTGTTCAATGTCGAGGTTGTTGTTGAATTTGGTGGTGCTTTTCAATGTTGTGGTTTTTGTTGAATTTGAAGGTGTTTTTCAATTTTGAGGTTGTTGCTGAATTTGTTGGTGTTTTCAACGTTGCGGTTGTTGATGAATTTGTTGCTTTCTTTCAATGTCGAGGTTGTTGTTGAATTTGTTGGTGTTCTCAATCTTGAAGTTGTTGTTGAATTTGTTGGTGTTTTTAATGTTGCAGTTGTTGTTGAATTTGTTGGTGTTTTCAATGCTGGGATTGTTGTTGAATTTGTTTGTGTTTTCAATGTTGAGGTTTTTGTTTAATTTGTTGCTGTTTTCCAATGTTGAGGTTGTTGTTGAATTTGTTCGTGTTATTCAATGCTGGGTTTATTGTTGAATCTGTTGTTTTTCAATGTTGAGGTTGTTGTTGAATTTGTTGGTGTGTTTCAATGTTGAGGTTGTTGTTGAATTTGTTGCTGTTTTCAATGTTGAGGTTGATGTTGAATTTGTTGCTGTTTTTCAATGTTGGGGCTTATGTTGAATTTGTTGCTGTTTTCAATGTTGAGGTTGTTGTTGAATTTGATGTTGTTTTTCAATGTTGGGATTGTTGTTGAATTTGTTGCTGTTTCTCAATGTCGAGGTTGTTGTTGAATTTGTTGGTGTTTTCAATGTTGAGATTGTTGTTGAATTTGTTGGTGTTTTCAATGTTGCGGTTGTTGTTGAATTTTTTGGTGTTTTCAATGTTGAGGTTGTTGTTGAAAGTGTTGGTGTTTTTCAATGTTGAGATTGTTGTTGAATTTGTTGCTGTTTTTCAATGTTGAGGTTGTTGTTGAATTTGTTGCTGTTTTTCAATGTAGAGGTTGTTGTTGAATTTGTTGCTGTTTTTCAATGTCGAGGTTGTTGTTGAATTTGTTGCTGTTTTTCAATGTTGAGATTGTTGTTGAATTTGTTGGTGTTTTTCAATGTCGAAGTTGCTGTTGAATTCGTTGCTCTTTTTCAATGTTGGGGTTTTTGTTGAATTTTTTGGTGTTTTTCAATGTTGAGGTTGTTGTTGAATTTATTGCTGTTTTCAATGCTGAGCTGGTTGTTGAATTTGTTGTTGCTTTTCAGTGTCGAGGTTGTTGTTGAATTTGTTGCTGTTTTTCAATGTCGAGGTTCTTGGTGTTTTCAAAGTTGAGGTTGTTGTTGAATTTGTTGCTGTCCTTCAATATTGAGTTTGTTGCTGAATTTGTTGCTGTTTTCAATGTTGAGGTTGATGTTGAATTTGTTGGTGTTTTCAATGTTGAGGCTGTTGTTGAATTTGTTGGTGCTTTTCAATTTTGAGGTTGTTGTTGAATTGTTTGCTGTTTTTCAATGTCGAGGTTGTTGTTGAATTTGCTGCTGTTTTTCAATGTTGAGGTTGTTGTTGAATTTGTTCGTGTTTTCAATGTTGAGGTTGTTGTTGAATTTGTTGGTGTTTTTCAATGTTGCGGTTGTTGTTGAATTTGTTGCTCTTTTTCAATGTCGTGGTTGTTGGTGTTTTCAATGTTCAGGTCGTTGTTGAATTTGTTGGTGTTTTAAATGTTGAGGTTGTTGTTGAATTTTTTCGTGTTTTCAAAGTTGAGGTTGTTGTTGAATTTGTTGCTGTTTTCAATGTTGAGGTTGTTGTTGAATTTGCTGGTGTTTTCAATGTTGAGGTTGTTGTTGAATTGGTTGCTGTTTTTCAATGTTGGGTTTGTTGTTGAATTTGTTGGTGTTTTCAATGCTGGGGTTGTTGTTGAATTTGTTTGTGTTTTCAGTGTTGAGGTTGTTGTTTAATTTGTTGGTGTTTTCCAATGTTGAGGTTGTTGTTGAATTTGTTCGTGTTATTCAATGCTGAGTTTATTGTTGAATCTATTGTTTTTCAATGTTGAGGTTGTTGTTGAATTTGTTGGTGTGATTCAATGTTGAGGTTGTTGTTGAATTTGTTGCTGTTTTCAATATTGAGGTTGATGTTGAATTTGTTGCTGTTTTTCAATGTTGGGGCTTATGTTGAATTTGTTGCTGTTTTCAATGTTGAGGTTGTTGTTGAATTTGATGTTGTTTTTCAATGTTGGGATTGTTGTTGAATTTGTTGCTGTTTCTCAATGTCGAGGTTGTTGTTGAATTTGTTGGTGTTTTCAATGTTGAGATTGTTGTTGAATTTGTTGGTGTTTTCAATGTTGCGTTTGTTGTTGAATTTTTTGGTGTTTTCAATGTTGAGGTTGTTGTTGAAAGTGTTGGTGTTTTTCAATGTTGAGATTGTTGTTGAATTTGTTGCTGTTTTTCAATGTTGAGGTTGTTGTTGAATTTGTTGCTGTTTTTCAATGTCGAGGTTGTTGTTGAATTTGTTGGTGTTTTTCAATGTTGAGGTTGTTGTTGAATTTGTTGCTGTTTTTCAATGTTGAGATTGTTGTTGAATTTGTTGGTGTTTTTCAATGTCGAGGTTGTTGTTGAATTTGTTGCTCTTTTTCAATGTCGAAGTTGCTGTTGAATTCGTTGCTCTTTTTCATTGTTGGGGTTTTTGTTGAATTTTTTGGTGTTTTTCAATGTTGAGGTTGTTGTTGAATTTATTGCTGTTTTCAATGCTGAGCTGGTTGTTGAATTTGTTGTTGCTTTTCAGTGTCGAGGTTGTTGTTGAATTTGTTGCTGTTTTTCAATGTCGAGGTTCTTGGTGTTTTCAATGTTGAGGTTGTTGTTGAATTTGTTGCTGTCCTTCAATATTGAGTTTGTTGCTGAATTTGTTGCTGTTTTCAATGTTGAGGTTGATGTTGAATTTATTGGTGTTTTCAATGTTGAGGCTGTTGTTGAATTTGTTGGTGCTTTTCAATTTTGAGGTTGTTGTTGAATTGTTTGTTGTTTTTCAATGTCGAGGTTGTTGTTGAATTTGCTGCTGTTTTTCAATGTCGAGGTTGTTGTTGAATTTGTTGGTGTTTTCAATGTTGAGGTTGTTGTTGAATTTGTTAGTGTTTTTCAATGTTGCGGTTGTTGTTGAATTTGTTGCTATTTTTCAATGTCGTGGTTGTTGGTGTTTTCAATGTTCAGGTCGTTGTTGAATTTGTTGGTGTTTTCAATGTTGAGGTTGTTGTTGAATATTTTTTGTGTTTTTCAATGTTGTGGTTGTTGTTGAATTTGTTGCTGTCCTTCAATATTGAGTTTGTTGCTGAATTTGTTGCTGTTTTCAATGTTGAGGTTGAGGTTGAATTTGTTGGTGTTTTCAATGTTGAGGCTGTTGTTGAATTTGTTGGTGCTTTTCAATGTTGAGGTTGTTGTTGAATTGTTTGTTGTTTTTCAATGTTGAGGTTGTTGTTGAATTTGCTGCTGTTTTTCAATGTCGAGGTTGTTGTTGAATTTGTTGGTGTTTTCAATGTTGAGGTTGATGTTGAATTCGTTGGTGGTTTTCAATGTTGCGTTTGTTGTTGAATTTGTTGCTGTTTTTCAATGTCGTGGTTGTTGGTGTTTTCAATGTTCAGGTCGTTGTTGAATTTGTTGGTGGTTTAAATGTTGAGGGTGTTGTTGAATTTTTTGGTGTTTTCAAAGTTGAGGTTGTTGTTGAATTTTTTGCTGTTTTCAATGTTGAGGTTGTTGTTGAATTTGCTGGTGTTTTCAATGTTGAGGTTGTTGTTGAATTGGTTGCTGTTTTTCAATGTTGGGTTTAATGTTGAATGTGTTGGTGTTTTTCAATGTCGAGGTTGCTGTTGAATTTGTTGGTGTTTTTCAATGTCGAGGTTGTTGTTGAATTTGTTGCTGTTTTTCAATGTCGAGGTTGTTGTTGAATTTGTTGCTGTTTCTCAATGTCGAGGTTGTTGTTGAAATTGTTGCTGTGTTCAATGTCGAGGTTGTTGTTGAATTTGGTGGTGCTTTTCAATGTTGTGGTTTTTGTTGAATTTGAAGGTGTTTTTCAATTTTGAGGTTGTTGCTGAATTTGTTGGTGTTTTCAACGTTGCGGTTGTTGATGAATTTGTTGCTGTCTTTCAATGTCGAGGTTGTTGTTGAATTTGTTGGTGTTCTCAATCTTGAAGTTGTTGTTGAATTTGTTGGTGTTTTCAATGTTGCAGTTGTTGTTGAATTTGTTGGTGTTTTCAATGCTGGGATTGTTGTTGAATTTGTTTGTGTTTTCAATGTTGAGGTTGTTGTTTAATTTGTTGCTGTTTTCCAATGTTGAGGTTGTTGTTGAATTTGTTCGTGTTATTCAATGCTGAGTTTATTGTTGAATCTGTTGTTTTTCAATGTTGAGGTTGTTGTTGAATTTGTTGCTGTTTCTCAATGTCGAGGTTGTTGTTGAATTTGTTGGTGTTTTCAATGTTGAGATTGTTGTTGAATTTGTTGGTGTTTTCAATGTTGCGGTTGTTGTTGAATTTTTTGGTGTTTTCAATGTTGAGGTTGTTGTTGAAAGTGTTGGTGTTTTTCAATGTTGAGATTGTTGTTGAATTTGTTGCTGTTTTTCAATGTTGAGGTTGTTGTTGAATTTGTTGCTGTTTTTCAATGTAGAGGTTGTTGTTGAATTTGTTGCTGTTTTTCAATGTTGAGGTTGTTGTTGAATTTGTTGCTGTTTTTCAATGTTGAGATTGTTGTTGAATTTGTTGGTGTTTTTCAATGTCGAGGTTGTTGTTGAATTTGTTGCTCTTTTTCAATGTCGAAGTTGCTGTTGAATTCGTTGCTCTTTTTCAATGTTGGGGTTTTTGTTGAATTTTTTGGTGTTTTTCAATGTTGAGGTTGTTGTTGAATTTATTGCTGTTTTCAATGCTGAGCTGGTTGTTGAATTTGTTGTTGCTTTTCAGTGTCGAGGTTGTTGTTGAATTTGTTGCTGTTTTTCAATATCGAGGTTCTTGGTGTTTTCAATGTTGAGGTTGTTGTTGAATTGGTTGGTGTTTTCAATGTTGAGGTTGTTGTTGAATTTGTTGCTGTTTTTCAATGTTGAGGTTGTTGCTGAATTTGTTGGTGTTTTCAATGTTGAGGTTGTTGTTGAATATTTTTTGTGTTTTTCAATGTTGTGGTTGTTGTTGAATTTGTTGCTGTCCTTCAATATTGAGTTTGTTGCTGAATTTGTTGCTGTTTTCAATGTTGAGGTTGATGTTGAATTTGTTGGTGTTTTCAATGTTGAGGCTGTTGTTGAATTTGTTGGCGCTTTTCAATGTTGAGGTTGTTGTTGAATTTTTTGTTGTTTTTCAATGTCGAGGTTGTTGTTGAATGTGCTGCTGTTTTTCAATGTCGAGGTTGTTGTTGAATTTGTTGGTGTTTTCAATGTTGAGGTTGATGTTGAATTCGTTGGTGTTTTTCAATGTTGCATTTGTTGTTGAATTTGTTGCTGTTTTTCAATGTCGTGGTTGTTGGTGTTTTCAATGTTCAGGTCGTTGTTGAATTTGTTGGTGTTTTAAATGTTGAGGGTGTTGTTGAATTTTTTGGTGTTTTCAAAGTTGAGGTTGTTGTTGAATTTGTTGCTGTTTTCAATGTTGAGGTTGTTGTTGAATTTGCTGGTGTTTTCAATGTTGAGGTTGTTGTTGAATTGGTTGCTGTTTTTCAATGTTGCGTTTAATGTTGAATGTGTTGGTGTTTTTCAATGTCGAGGTTGCTGTTGAATTTGTTGGTGTTTTCAATGTCGAGGTTGTTGAATTTGTTGCTGTTTTTCAATGTCGAGGTTGTTGTTGAATTTGTTGCTGTTTCTCAATGTCGAGGTTGTTGTTGAAATTGTTGCTGTGTTCAATGTCGAGGTTGTTGTTGAATTTGGTGGTGCTTTTCAATGTTGTGGTTTTTGTTGAATTTGAAGGTGTTTTTCAATTTTGAGGTTGTTGCTGAATTTGTTGGTGTTTTCAACGTTGCGGTTGTTGATGAATTTGTTGCTTTCTTTCAATGTCGAGGTTGTTGTTGAATTTGTTGGTGTTCTCAATCTTGAAGTTGTTGTTGAATTTGTTGGTGTTTTCAATGTTGCAGTTGTTGTTGAATTTGTTGGTGTTTTCAATGCTGGGATTGTTGTTGAATTTGTTTGTGTTTTCAATGTTGAGGTTTTTGTTTAATTTGTTGCTGTTTTCCAATGTTGAGGTTGTTGTTGAATTTGTTCGTGTTATTCAATGCTGGGTTTATTGTTGAATCTGTTGTTTTTCAATGTTGAGGTTGTTGTTGAATTTGTTGGTGTGTTTCAATGTTGAGGTTGTTGTTGAATTTGTTGCTGTTTTCAATGTTGAGGTTGATGTTGAATTTGTTGCTGTTTTTCAATGTTGGGGCTTATGTTGAATTTGTTGCTGTTTTCAATGTTGAGGTTGTTGTTGAATTTGATGTTGTTTTTCAATGTTGGGATTGTTGTTGAATTTGTTGCTGTTTCTCAATGTCGAGGTTGTTGTTGAATTTGTTGGTGTTTTCAATGTTGAGATTGTTGTTGAATTTGTTGGTGTTTTCAATGTTGCGGTTGTTGTTGAATTTTTTGGTGTTTTCAATGTTGAGGTTGTTGTTGAAAGTGTTGGTGTTTTTCAATGTTGAGATTGTTGTTGAATTTGTTGCTGTTTTTCAATGTTGAGGTTGTTGTTGAATTTGTTGCTGTTTTTCAATGTAGAGGTTGTTGTTGAATTTGTTGCTGTTTTTCAATGTCGAGGTTGTTGTTGAATTTGTTGCTGTTTTTCAATGTTGAGATTGATGTTGAAT
Source organism: Isurus oxyrinchus (assembly GCA_026770705.1). NCBI lineage: Eukaryota > Metazoa > Chordata > Chondrichthyes > Lamniformes > Lamnidae > Isurus > Isurus oxyrinchus. The sequence goes on from JANJGN010000397.1 coordinate 52,154, forward strand.
TTGTTGGTGTTTTTCAATGTCGAAGTTGCTGTTGAATTCGTTGCTCTTTTTCAATGTTGGGGTTTTTGTTGAATTTTTTGGTGTTTTTCAATGTTGAGGTTGTTGTTGAATTTATTGCTGTTTTCAATGCTGAGCTGGTTGTTGAATTTGTTGTTGCTTTTCAGTGTCGAGGTTGTTGTTGAATTTGTTGCTGTTTTTCAATGTCGAGGTTCTTGGTGTTTTCAAAGTTGAGGTTGTTGTTGAATTTGTTGCTGTCCTTCAATATTGAGTTTGTTGCTGAATTTGTTGCTGTTTTCAATGTTGAGGTTGATGTTGAATTTGTTGGTGTTTTCAATGTTGAGGCTGTTGTTGAATTTGTTGGTGCTTTTCAATTTTGAGGTTGTTGTTGAATTGTTTGCTGTTTTTCAATGTCGAGGTTGTTGTTGAATTTGCTGCTGTTTTTCAATGTTGAGGTTGTTGTTGAATTTGTTCGTGTTTTCAATGTTGAGGTTGTTGTTGAATTTGTTGGTGTTTTTCAATGTTGCGGTTGTTGTTGAATTTGTTGCTGTTTTTCAATGTCGTGGTTGTTGGTGTTTTCAATGTTCAGGTCGTTGTTGAATTTGTTGGTGTTTTAAATGTTGAGGTTGTTGTTGAATTTTTTCGTGTTTTCAAAGTTGAGGTTGTTGTTGAATTTGTTGCTGTTTTCAATGTTGAGGTTGTTGTTGAATTTGCTGGTGTTTTCAATGTTGAGGTTGTTGTTGAATTGGTTGCTGTTTTTCAATGTTGGGTTTGTTGTTGAATTTGTTGGTGTTTTCAATGCTGGGGTTGTTGTTGAATTTGTTTGTGTTTTCAGTGTTGAGGTTGTTGTTTAATTTGTTGGTGTTTTCCAATGTTGAGGTTGTTGTTGAATTTGTTCATGTTATTCAATGCTGAGTTTATTGTTGAATCTATTGTTTTTCAATGTTGAGGTTGTTGTTGAATTTGTTGGTGTGATTCAATGTTGAGGTTGTTGTTGAATTTGTTGCTGTTTTCAATATTGAGGTTGATGTTGAATTTGTTGCTGTTTTTCAATGTTGGGGCTTATGTTGAATTTGTTGCTGTTTTCAATGTTGAGGTTGTTGTTGAATTTGATGTTGTTTTTCAATGTTGGGATTGTTGTTGAATTTGTTGCTGTTTCTCAATGTCGAGGTTGTTGTTGAATTTGTTGGTGTTTTCAATGTTGAGATTGTTGTTGAATTTGTTGGTGTTTTCAATGTTGCGTTTGTTGTTGAATTTTTTGGTGTTTTCAATGTTGAGGTTGTTGTTGAAAGTGTTGGTGTTTTTCAATGTTGAGATTGTTGTTGAATTTGTTGCTGTTTTTCAATGTTGAGGTTGTTGTTGAATTTGTTGCTGTTTTTCAATGTCGAGGTTGTTGTTGAATTTGTTGGTGTTTTTCAATGTTGAGGTTGTTGTTGAATTTGTTGCTGTTTTTCAATGTTGAGATTGTTGTTGAATTTGTTGGTGTTTTTCAATGTCGAGGTTGTTGTTGAATTTGTTGCTCTTTTTCAATGTCGAAGTTGCTGTTGAATTCGTTGCTCTTTTTCATTGTTGGGGTTTTTGTTGAATTTTTTGGTGTTTTTCAATGTTGAGGTTGTTGTTGAATTTATTGCTGTTTTCAATGCTGAGCTGGTTGTTGAATTTGTTGTTGCTTTTCAGTGTCGAGGTTGTTGTTGAATTTGTTGCTGTTTTTCAATGTCGAGGTTCTTGGTGTTTTCAATGTTGAGGTTGTTGTTGAATTTGTTGCTGTCCTTCAATATTGAGTTTGTTGCTGAATTTGTTGCTGTTTTCAATGTTGAGGTTGATGTTGAATTTATTGGTGTTTTCAATGTTGAGGCTGTTGTTGAATTTGTTGGTGCTTTTCAATTTTGAGGTTGTTGTTGAATTGTTTGTTGTTTTTCAATGTCGAGGTTGTTGTTGAATTTGCTGCTGTTTTTCAATGTCGAGGTTGTTGTTGAATTTGTTGGTGTTTTCAATGTTGAGGTTGTTGTTGAATTTGTTAGTGTTTTTCAATGTTGCGGTTGTTGTTGAATTTGTTGCTATTTTTCAATGTCGTGGTTGTTGGTGTTTTCAATGTTCAGGTCGTTGTTGAATTTGTTGGTGTTTTCAATGTTGAGGTTGTTGTTGAATATTTTTTGTGTTTTTCAATGTTGTGGTTGTTGTTGAATTTGTTGCTGTCCTTCAATATTGAGTTTGTTGCTGAATTTGTTGCTGTTTTCAATGTTGAGGTTGAGGTTGAATTTGTTGGTGTTTTCAATGTTGAGGCTGTTGTTGAATTTGTTGGTGCTTTTCAATGTTGAGGTTGTTGTTGAATTGTTTGTTGTTTTTCAATGTTGAGGTTGTTGTTGAATTTGCTGCTGTTTTTCAATGTCGAGGTTGTTGTTGAATTTGTTGGTGTTTTCAATGTTGAGGTTGATGTTGAATTCGTTGGTGGTTTTCAATGTTGCGTTTGTTGTTGAATTTGTTGCTGTTTTTCAATGTCGTGGTTGTTGGTGTTTTCAATGTTCAGGTCGTTGTTGAATTTGTTGGTGGTTTAAATGTTGAGGGTGTTGTTGAATTTTTTGGTGTTTTCAAAGTTGAGGTTGTTGTTGAATTTTTTGCTGTTTTCAATGTTGAGGTTGTTGTTGAATTTGCTGGTGTTTTCAATGTTGAGGTTGTTGTTGAATTGGTTGCTGTTTTTCAATGTTGGGTTTAATGTTGAATGTGTTGGTGTTTTTCAATGTCGAGGTTGCTGTTGAATTTGTTGGTGTTTTTCAATGTCGAGGTTGTTGTTGAATTTGTTGCTGTTTTTCAATGTCGAGGTTGTTGTTGAATTTGTTGCTGTTTCTCAATGTCGAGGTTGTTGTTGAAATTGTTGCTGTGTTCAATGTCGAGGTTGTTGTTGAATTTGGTGGTGCTTTTCAATGTTGTGGTTTTTGTTGAATTTGAAGGTGTTTTTCAATTTTGAGGTTGTTGCTGAATTTGTTGGTGTTTTCAACGTTGCGGTTGTTGATGAATTTGTTGCTGTCTTTCAATGTCGAGGTTGTTGTTGAATTTGTTGGTGTTCTCAATCTTGAAGTTGTTGTTGAATTTGTTGGTGTTTTCAATGTTGCAGTTGTTGTTGAATTTGTTGGTGTTTTCAATGCTGGGATTGTTGTTGAATTTGTTTGTGTTTTCAATGTTGAGGTTGTTGTTTAATTTGTTGCTGTTTTCCAATGTTGAGGTTGTTGTTGAATTTGTTCGTGTTATTCAATGCTGAGTTTATTGTTGAATCTGTTGTTTTTCAATGTTGAGGTTGTTGTTGAATTTGTTGCTGTTTCTCAATGTCGAGGTTGTTGTTGAATTTGTTGGTGTTTTCAATGTTGAGATTGTTGTTGAATTTGTTGGTGTTTTCAATGTTGCGGTTGTTGTTGAATTTTTTGGTGTTTTCAATGTTGAGGTTGTTGTTGAAAGTGTTGGTGTTTTTCAATGTTGAGATTGTTGTTGAATTTGTTGCTGTTTTTCAATGTTGAGGTTGTTGTTGAATTTGTTGCTGTTTTTCAATGTAGAGGTTGTTGTTGAATTTGTTGCTGTTTTTCAATGTTGAGGTTGTTGTTGAATTTGTTGCTGTTTTTCAATGTTGAGATTGTTGTTGAATTTGTTGGTGTTTTTCAATGTCGAGGTTGTTGTTGAATTTGTTGCTCTTTTTCAATGTCGAAGTTGCTGTTGAATTCGTTGCTCTTTTTCAATGTTGGGGTTTTTGTTGAATTTTTTGGTGTTTTTCAATGTTGAGGTTGTTGTTGAATTTATTGCTGTTTTCAATGCTGAGCTGGTTGTTGAATTTGTTGTTGCTTTTCAGTGTCGAGGTTGTTGTTGAATTTGTTGCTGTTTTTCAATGTCGAGGTTATTGGTGTTTTCAATGTTGAGGTTGTTGTTGAATTTGTTGCTGTCCTTCAATATTGAGTTTGTTGCTGAATTTGTTGCTGTTTTCAATGTTGAGGTTGATGTTGAATTTGTTGGTGTTTTCAATGTTGAGGCTGTTGTTGAATTTGTTGGTGCTTTTCAATTTTGAGGTTGTTGTTGAATTGTTTGTTGTTTTTCAATGTCGAGGTTGTTGTTGAATTTGTTGGTGTTTTCAATGTTGAGGTTGTTGTTGAATTTGTTGGTGTTTTTCAATGTTGCGGTTGTTGTTGAATTTGTTGCTGTTTTTCAATGTCGTGGTTGTTGGTGTTTTCAATGTTCAGGTCGTTGTTGAATTTGAAGGTGTTTTAAATGTTGGGGTTGTTGTTGAATTTTTTGGTGTTTTCAAAGTTGAGGTTGTTGTTGAATTTGTTGCTGTTTTCAATGTTGAGGTTGTTGTTGAATTTGCTGGTGTTTTCAATGTTGAGGTTGTTGTTGAATTGGTTGCTATTTTTCAATGTTGGGTTTGTTGTTGAATTTGTTGGTGTTTTCAATGCTGGGATTGTTGTTGAATTTGTTTGTGTTTTCAATGTTGAGGTTGTTGTTTAATTTGTTGGTGTTTTCCAATGTTGAGGTTGTTGTTGAATTTGTTCGTGTTATTCAATGCTGAGTTTATTGTTGAATCTGTTGTTTTTCAATGTTGAGGTTGTTGTTGAATTTGTTGGTGTGTTTCAATGTTGAGGTTGTTGTTGAATTTGTTGCTGTTTTCAATGTTGAGGTTGATGTTGAATTTGTTGCTGTTTTTCAATGTTGGGGCTTATGTTGAATTTGTTGCTGTTTTCACTGTTGAGGTTGTTGTTGAATTTGATGTTGTTTTTCAATGTTGGGATTGTTGTTGAATTTGTTGCTGTTTCTCAATGTCGAGGTTGTTGTTGAATTTGTTGGTGTTTTCAATGTTGAGATTGTTGTTGAATTTGTTGGTGTTTTCAATGTTGCGGTTGTTGTTGAATTTTTTGGTGTTTTCAATGTTGAGGTTGTTGTTGAAAGTGTTGGTGTTTTTCAATGTTGAGATTGTTGTTGAATTTGTTGCTGATTTTCAATGTTGAGGTTGTTGTTGAATTTGTTGCTGTTTTTCAATGTCGAGGTTGTTGGTGTTTTCAATGTTCAGGTCGTTGTTGAATTTGTTGGTGTTTTAAATGTTGAGGTTGTTGTTGAATTTTTTGGTGTTTTCAAAGTTGAGGTTGTTGTTGAATTTGTTGCTGTTTTCAATGTTGAGGTTGTTGTTGAATTTGCTGGTGTTTTCAATGTTGAGGTTGTTGTTGAATTTGTTGCTGTTTTCAATGTTGAGGTTGTTGTTGAATTTGATGTTGTTTTTCAATGTTGGGATTGTTGTTGAATTTGTTGCTGTTTCTCAATGTCGAGGTTGTTGTTGAATTTGTTGGTGTTTTCAATGTTGAGATTGTTGTTGAATTTGTTGGTGTTTTCAATGTTGCGGTTGTTGTTGAATTTTTTGGTGTTTTCAATGTTGAGGTTGTTGTTGAAAGTGTTGGTGTTTTTCAATGTTGAGATTGTTGTTGAATTTGTTGCTGTTTTTCAATGTTGAGGTTGTTGTTGAATTTGTTGCTGTTTTTCAATGTAGAGGTTGTTGTTGAATTTGTTGCTGTTTTTCAATGTCGAGGTTGTTGTTGAATTTGTTGCTGTTTTTCAATGTTGAGATTGTTGTTGAATTTGTTGGTGTTTTTCAATGTCGAGGTTGTTGTTGAATTTGTTGCTCTTTTTCAATGTCGAAGTTGCTGTTGAATTCGTTGCTCTTTTTCAATGTTGGGGTTTTTGTTGAATTTTTTGGTGTTTTTCAATGTTGAGGTTGTTGTTGAATTTATTGCTGTTTTCAATGCTGAGCTGGTTGTTGAATTTGTTGTTGCTTTTCAGTGTCGAGGTTGTTGTTGAATTTGTTGCTGTTTTTCAATGTCGAGGTTCTTGGTGTTTTCAATGTTGAGGTTGTTGTTGAATTTGTTGCTGTCCTTCAATATTGAGTTTGTTGCTGAATTTGTTGCTGTTTTCAATGTTGAGGTTGATGTTGAATTTGTTGGTGTTTTCAATGTTGAGGCTGTTGTTGAATTTGTTGGTGCTTTTCAATTTTGAGGTTGTTGTTGAATTGTTTGTTGTTTTTCAATGTCGAGGTTGTTGTTGAATTTGTTGGTGTTTTCAATGTTGAGGTTGTTGTTGAATTTGTTGGTGTTTTTCAATGTTGCGGTTGTTGTTGAATTTGTTGCTGTTTTTCAATGTCGTGGTTGTTGGTGTTTTCAATGTTCAGGTCGTTGTTGAATTTGTTGGTGTTTTAAATGTTGGGGTTGTTGTTGAATTTTTTGGTGTTTTCAAAGTTGAGGTTGTTGTTGAATTTGTTGCTGTTTTCAATGTTGAGGTTGTTGTTGAATTTGCTGGTGTTTTCAATGTTGAGGTTGTTGTTGAATTGGTTGCTGTTTTTCAATGTTGGGTTTGTTGTTGAATTTGTTGGTGTTTTCAATGCTGGGATTGTTGTTGAATTTGTTTGTGTTTTCAATGTTGAGGTTGTTGTTTAATTTGTTGGTGTTTTCCAATGTTGAGGTTGTTGTTGAATTTGTTCGTGTTATTCAATGCTGAGTTTATTGTTGAATCTGTTGTTTTTCAATGTTGAGGTTGTTGTTGAATTTGTTGGTGTGTTTCAATGTTGAGGTTGTTGTTGAATTTGTTGCTGTTTTCAATGTTGAGGTTGATGTTGAATTTGTTGCTGTTTTTCAATGTTGGGGCTTATGTTGAATTTGTTGCTATTTTCACTGTTGAGGTTGTTGTTGAATTTGATGTTGTTTTTCAATGTTGGGATTGTTGTTGAATTTGTTGCTGTTTCTCAATGTCGAGGTTGTTGTTGAATTTGTTGGTGTTTTCAATGTTGAGATTGTTGTTGAATTTGTTGGTGTTTTCAATGTTGCGGTTGTTGTTGAATTTTTTGGTGTTTTCAATGTTGAGGTTGTTGTTGAAAGTGTTGGTGTTTTTCAATGTTGAGTTTGTTGTTGAATTTGTTGCTGTTTTTCAATGTTGAGGTTGTTGTTGAATTTGTTGCTGTTTTTCAATGTCGAGGTTGTTGGTGTTTTCAATGTTCAGGTCGTTGTTGAATTTGTTGGTGTTTTAAATGTTGAGGTTGTTGTTGAATTTTTTGGTGTTTTCAAAGTTGAGGTTGTTGTTGAATTTGTTGCTGTTTTCAATGTTGAGGTTGTTGTTGAATTTGCTGGTGTTTTCAGTGTTGAGGTTGTTGTTGAATTGGTTGCTGTTTTTCAATGTTGGGTTTGTTGTTGAATTTGTTGGTGTTTTCAATGTTGAGGTTGTTTTTGAATTTGTTGTGGTTTTTCAATGATGAGGTTGTTGTTGAATTTGTTGCTGTTTTCAATGTTGAGGTTGATATTGAATTTGTTGCTGTTTTTCAATGTTGGGGCTTATGTTGAATTTGTTGCTGTTTTCACTGTTGAGGTTGTTGTTGAATTTGATGTTGTTTTTCAATGTTGGGATTGTTGTTGAATTTGTTGCTGTTTCTCAATGTCGAGGTTGTTGTTGAATTTGTTGGTGTTTTCAATGTTGAGATTGTTGTTGAATTTGTTGGTGTTTTCAATGTTGCGGTTGTTGTTGAATTTTTTGGTGTTTTCAATGTTGAGGTTGTTGTTGAAAGTGTTGGTGTTTTTCAATGTTGAGATTGTTGTTGAATTTGTTGCTGTTTTTCAATGTTGAGGTTGTTGTTGAATTTGTTGCTGTTTTTCAATGTCGAGGTTGTTGGTGTTTTCAATGTTCAGGTTGTTGTTGAATTTGTTGGTGTTTTAAATGTTGAGGTTGTTGTTGAATTTTTTGGTGTTTTCAAAGTTGAGGTTGTTGTTGAATTTGTTGCTGTTTTCAATGTTGAGGTTGTTGTTGAATTTGCTGGTGTTTTCAGTGTTGAGGTTGTTGTTGAATTGGTTGCTGTTTTTCAATGTTGGGTTTGTTGTTGAATTTGTTGGTGTTTTCAATGTTGAGGTTGTTTTTGAATTTGTTGTGGTTTTTCAATGATGAGGTTGTTGTTGAATTTGTTGCTGTTTTTCAATGTCGAGGTTGTTGTTGAATTTGTTGGTGTTTTTCAATTTTGAGGTTGTTGTTGAATGTGTTGGTGTTTTTCAATGTCGAGGTGGTTGATGAATTGTATTGGTATTTTCAATGTGGAGGTTGTTGAATTTGTTGCTGTTTTTCAATGTCGAGGTTGTTGTTGAATTTGTTGCTGTTTTTCAATTTTGAGGTTGTTGTTGAATTTGTTGCTGTTTTTCAATGTCGAGGTTGTTGTTGAATTTGTTGCTGTTGTTCAATGTCGAGGTTGTTGTTGAATTTGTTGGTGTTTTTCAATGTTGGGGTTTTTGTTGAATTGTTGGTGTTTTTCAATGTTGAGGTTGTTGCTGAATTTGTTGGTGTTTTCAATGTTGTGGTTGTTGATGAATTTGTTGCGGTCTTTCAATGTCAAGGTTGTTGTTGAATTTGTTGGTGTTCTCAATCTTGAAGTTGTTGTTGAATTTGTTGGTGTTTTCAATGTTGCGGTTGTTGTTGAATTTGTTGGTGTTTTCAATGCTGAGGTCGTTGTTGAATTTGTTGGTGTTTTCAATGTTGATGTGGTTGTTGAATTTGTTTGTGTATTCAGTGTTGAGGTTGTTGTTTAATTTGTTGGTGTTATTCAATGTTGAGGTTGTTGTTGAATTTGTTGGTGTGTTTCAATGTTGAGGTTGTTGTTTAATTTGTTGCTGTTTTCAATGTTGAGGTTGATGTTGAATTTGTTGCTGTTTTTCAATGTTGGGGCTTATGTTGAATTTGTTGCTGTTTTCAATGTTGAGGTTGTTGTTGAATTTGATGTTGTTTTTCAATGTTGGGATTGTTGTTGAATTTGTTGCTGTTTCTCAATGTCGAGGTTGTTGTTGAATTTATTGGTGTTTTCAATGTTGAGATTGTTGTTGAATTTGTTGGTGTTTTCAATGTTGCGGTTGTTGTTGAATTTTTTGGTGTTTTCAATGTTGAGGTTGTTGTTGAAAGTGTTGGTGTTTTTCAATGTTGAGATTGTTGTTGAATTTGTTGCTGTTTTTCAATGTTGAGGTTGTTGTTGAATTTGTTGCTGTTTTTCAATGTAGAGGTTGTTGTTGAATTTGTTGCTGTTTTTCAATGTCGAGGTTGTTGTTGAATTTGTTGCTCTTTTTCAATGTCGAAGTTGCTGTTGAATTCGTTGCTCTTTTTCAATGTTGGGGTTTTTGTTGAATTTTTTGGTGTTTTTCAATGTTGAGGTTGTTGTTGAATTTATTGCTGTTTTCAATGCTGAGCTGGTTGTTGAATTTGTTGTTGCTTTTCAGTGTCGAGGTTGTTGTTGAATTTGTTGCTGTTTTTCAATGTCGAGGTTCTTGGTGTTTTCAATGTTGAGGTTGTTGTTGAATTTGTTGCTGTCCTTCAATATTCAGTTTGTTGCTGAATTTGTTGCTGTTTTCAATGTTGAGGTTGATGTTGAATTTGTTGGTGTTTTCAATGTTGAGGTTGATGTTGAATTTGTTGGTGTTTTCAATGTTGAGGCTGTTGTTGAATTTGTTGGTGCTTTTCAATTTTGAGGTTGTTGTTGAATTGTTTGTTGTTTTTCAATGTCGAGGTTGTTGTTGAATTTGTTGGTGTTTTCAATGTTGAGGTTGTTGTTGAATTTGTTGGTGTTTTTCAATGTCGAGGTTGTTGTTGAATTTGTTGGTGTTTTTCAATTTTGAGGTTGTTGTTGAATGTGTTGGTGTTTTTCAATGTCGAGGTGGTTGATGAATTGTATTGGTATTTTCAATGTGGAGGTTGTTGAATTTGTTGCTGTTTTTCAATGTCGAGGTTGTTGTTGAATTTGTTGCTGTTTTTCAATTTTGAGGTTGTTGTTGAATTTGTTGCTGTTTTTCAATGTCGAGGTTGTTGTTGAATTTGTTGCTGTTGTTCAATGTCGAGGTTGTTGTTGAATTTGTTGGTGTTTTTCAATGTTGGGGTTTTTGTTGAATTTGTTGGTGTTTTTCAATGTTGAGGTTGTTGCTGAATTTGTTGGTGTTTTCAATGTTGTGGTTGTTGATGAATTTGTTGCGGTCTTTCAATGTCAAGGTTGTTGTTGAATTTGTTGGTGTTCTCAATCTTGAAGTTGTTGTTGAATTTGTTGGTGTTTTCAATGTTGCGGTTGTTGTTGAATTTGTTGGTGTTTTCAATGCTGAGGTCGTTGTTGAATTTGTTGGTGTTTTCAATGTTGATGTTGTTGAATTTGTTTGTGTATTCAGTGTTGAGGTTGTTGTTTAATTTGTTGGTGTTATTCAATGTTGAGGTTGTTGTTGAATTTGTTGGTGTGTTTCAATGTTGAGGTTGTTGTTTAATTTGTTGCTGTTTTCAATGTTGAGGTTGATGTTGAATTTGTTGCTGTTTTTCAATGTTGGGGCTTATGTTGAATTTGTTGCTGTTTTCAATGTTGAGGTTGTTGTTGAATTTGATGTTGTTTTTCAATGTTGGGATTGTTGTTGAATTTGTTGCTGTTTCTCAATGTCGAGGTTGTTGTTGAATTTATTGGTGTTTTCAATGTTGAGATTGTTGTTGAATTTGTTGGTGTTTTCAATGTTGCGGTTGTTGTTGAATTTTTTGGTGTTTTCAATGTTGAGGTTGTTGTTGAAAGTGTTGGTGTTTTTCAATGTTGAGATTGTTGTTGAATTTGTTGCTGTTTTTCAATGTTGAGGTTGTTGTTGAATTTGTTGCTGTTTTTCAATGTAGAGGTTGTTGTTGAATTTGTTGCTGTTTTTCAATGTCGAGGTTGTTGTTGAATTTGTTGCTCTTTTTCAATGTCGAAGTTGCTGTTGAATTCGTTGCTCTTTTTCAATGTTGGGGTTTTTGTTGAATTTTTTGGTGTTTTTCAATGTTGAGGTTGTTGTTGAATTTATTGCTGTTTTCAATGCTGAGCTGGTTGTTGAATTTGTTGTTGCTTTTCAGTGTCGAGGTTGTTGTTGAATTTGTTGCTGTTTTTCAATGTCGAGGTTCTTGGTGTTTTCAATGTTGAGGTTGTTGTTGAATTTGTTGCTGTCCTTCAATATTCAGTTTGTTGCTGAATTTGTTGCTGTTTTCAATGTTGAGGTTGATGTTGAATTTGTTGGTGTTTTCAATGTTGAGGTTGATGTTGAATTTGTTGGTGTTTTCAATGTTGAGGCTGTTGTTGAATTTGTTGGTGCTTTTGAATTTTGAGGTTGTTGTTGAATTGTTTGTTGTTTTTCAATGTCGAGGTTGTTGTTGAATTTGCTGCTGTTTTTCAATGTCGAGGTTGTTGTTGAATTTGTTGGTGTTTTCAATGTTGAGGTTGTTGTTGAATTTGTTGGTGTTTTTCAATGTCGAGGTTGTTGTTGAATTTGTTGGTGTTTTTCAATTTTGAGGTTGTTGTTGAATGTGTTGGTGTTTTTCAATGTCGAGGTGGTTGATGAATTGTATTGGTATTTTCAATGTGGAGGTTGTTGAATTTGTTGCTGTTTTTCAATGTCGAGGTTGTTGTTGAATTTGTTGCTGTTTTTCAATTTTGAGGTTGTTGTTGAATTTGTTGCTGTTTTTCAATGTCGAGGTTGTTGTTGAATTTGTTGCTGTTGTTCAATGTCGAGGTTGTTGTTGAATTTGTTGGTGTTTTTCAATGTTGGGGTTTTTGTTGAATTTGTTGGTGTTTTTCAATGTTGAGGTTGTTGCTGAATTTGTTGGTGTTTTCAATGTTGTGGTTGTTGATGAATTTGTTGCGGTCTTTCAATGTCAAGGTTGTTGTTGAATTTGTTGGTGTTCTCAATCTTGAAGTTGTTGTTGAATTTGTTGGTGTTTTCAATGTTGCGGTTGTTGTTGAATTTGTTGGTGTTTTCAATGCTGAGGTCGTTGTTGAATTTGTTGGTGTTTTCAATGTTGATGTTGTTGTTGAATTTGTTTGTGTATTCAGTGTTGAGGTTGTTGTTTAATTTGTTGGTGTTATTCAATGTTGAGGTTGTTGTTGAATTTGTTGGTGTGTTTCAATGTTGAGGTTGTTGTTTAATTTGTTGCTGTTTTCAATGTTGAGGTTGATGTTGAATTTGTTGCTGTTTTTCAATGTTGGGGCTTATGTTGAATTTGTTGCTGTTTTCAATGTTGAGGTTGTTGTTGAATTTGATGTTGTTTTTCAATGTTGGGATTGTTGTTGAATTTGTTGCTGTTTCTCAATGTCGAGGTTGTTGTTGAATTTATTGGTGTTTTCAATGTTGAGATTGTTGTTGAATTTGTTGGTGTTTTCAATGTTGCGGTTGTTGTTGAATTTTTTGGTGTTTTCAATGTTGAGGTTGTTGTTGAAAGTGTTGGTGTTTTTCAATGTTGAGATTGTTGTTGAATTTGTTGCTGTTTTTCAATGTTGAGGTTGTTGTTGAATTTGTTGCTGTTTTTCAATGTAGAGGTTGTTGTTGAATTTGTTGCTGTTTTTCAATGTCGAGGTTGTTGTTGAATTTGTTGCTCTTTTTCAATGTCGAAGTTGCTGTTGAATTCGTTGCTCTTTTTCAATGTTGGGGTTTTTGTTGAATTTTTTGGTGTTTTTCAATGTTGAGGTTGTTGTTGAATTTATTGCTGTTTTCAATGCTGAGCTGGTTGTTGAATTTGTTGTTGCTTTTCAGTGTCGAGGTTGTTGTTGAATTTGTTGCTGTTTTTCAATGTCGAGGTTCTTGGTGTTTTCAATGTTGAGGTTGTTGTTGAATTTGTTGCTGTCCTTCAATATTCAGTTTGTTGCTGAATTTGTTGCTGTTTTCAATGTTGAGGTTGATGTTGAATTTGTTGGTGTTTTCAATGTTGAGGCTGTTGTTGAATTTGTTGGTGCTTTTCAATTTTGAGGTTGTTGTTGAATTGTTTGTTGTTTTTCAATGTCGAGGTTGTTGTTGAATTTGCTGCTGTTTTTCAATGTCGAGGTTGTTGTTGAATTTGTTGGTGTTTTCAATGTTGAGGTTGTTGTTGAATTTGTTGGTGTTTTTCAATGTTGCGGTTGTTGTTGAATTTGTTGCTGTTTTTCAACGTCGTGGTTGTTGGTGTTTTCAATGTTCAGGTCGTTGTTGAATTTGTTGGTGTTTTAAATGTTGAGGTTGTTGTTGAATTTTTTGGTGTTTTCAAAGTTGAGGTTGTTGTTGAATTTGTTGCTGTTTTCAATGTTGAGGTTGTTGTTGAATTTGCTGGTGTTTTCAATGTTGAGGTTGTTGTTGAATTGGTTGCTGTTTTTCAATGTTGGGTTTGTTGTTGAATTTGTTGGTGTTTTCAATGTTGAGGTTGTTGTTGAATTTTTTATTGGTGTTTTTCAATGTTGAGGTTGTTGTTGAATCTGTTGCTCTCCTTCAAAGTTGACTTTGTCGTTGAATTTGTTGCTGTTTTTCAATGTCGAGGTTGTTGTTGAATTTGTTGCTGTTTTTCAATGTCGAGGTTGTTGTTGAATTTGTTGCTGTTTTTCAATGTTGAGATTGTTGTTGAATTTGTTGGTGTTTTTCAATGTCGAGGTTGTTGTTGAATTTGTTGCTCTTTTTCAATGTCGAAGTTGCTGTTGAATTCGTTGCTCTTTTTCAATGTTGGGGTTTTTGTTGAATTTTTTGGTGTTTTTCAATGTTGAGGTTGTTGTTGAATTTATTGCTGTTTTCAATGCTGAGCTGGTTGTTGAATTTGTTGTTGCTTTTCAGTGTCGAGGTTGTTGTTGAATTTGTTGCTGTTTTTCAATATCGAGGTTCTTGGTGTTTTCAATGTTGAGGTTGTTGTTGAATTTGTTGGTGTTTTAAATGTTGAGGTTGTTGTTGAATTTGTTGGTGTTTTCAATGTTGAGGTTGTTGTTGAATTTGTTGCTGTTTTTCAATGTTGAGGTTGTTGTTGAATTTGTTGGTGTTTTCAATGTTGAGGTTGTTGTTGAATATTTTTTGTGTTTTTCAATGTTGTGGTTGTTGTTGAATTTGATGCTGTCCTTCAATATAAAGTTTGTTGCTGAATTTGTTGCTGTTTTCAATGTTGAGGTTGATGTTGAATTTTTTGGTGTTTTCAATGTTGAGGCTGTTGTTGAATTTGTTGGTGCTTTTCAATGTTGAGGTTGTTGTTGAATTGTTTGTTGTTTTTCAATGTCGAGGTTGTTGTTGAATTTGCTGCTGTTTTTCAATGTCGAGGTTGTTGTTGAATTTGTTGGTGTTTTCAATGTTGAGGTTGATGTTGAATTCGTTGGTGTTTTTCAATGTTGCGTTTGTTGTTGAATTTGTTGCTGTTTTTCAATGTCGTGGTTGTTGGTGTTTTCAATGTTCAGGTCGTTGTTGAATTTGTTGGTGTTTTAAATGTTGAGGGTGTTGTTGAATTTTTTGGTGTTTTCAAAGTTGAGGTTGTTGTTGAATTTGTTGCTGTTTTCAATGTTGAGGTTGTTGTTGAATTTGCTGGTGTTTTCAATGTTGAGGTTGTTGTTGAATTGGTTGCTGTTTTTCAATGTTGGGTTTGTTGTTGAATTTGTTGGTGTTTTCAATGTTGAGGTTGTTTTTGAATTTGTTGTGGTTTTTCAATGTTGAGGTTGTTGTTGAATTTGTTGCTGTTTTTCAATGTCGAGGTTGTTGTTGAATTTGTTGCTGTTTTTCAATGTCGAGGTTGTTGTTGAATTTGTTCCTGTTTTTCAATGTTGAGATTGTTGTTGAATTTGTTGGTGTTTTTCAATGTCGAGGTTGTTGTTGAATTTGTTGCTCTTTTTCAATGTCGAAGTTGCTGTAGAATTCGTTGCTCTTTTTCAATGTTGGGGTTTTTGTTGAATTTTTTGGTGTTTTTCAATGTTGAGGTTGTTGTTGAATTTATTGCTGTTTTCAATGCTGAGCTGGTTGTTGAATTTGTTGTTGCTTTTCAGTGTCGAGGTTGTTGTTGAATTTGTTGCTGTTTTTCAATGTCGAGGTTCTTGGTGTTTTCAACGTTGAGGTTGTTGTTGAATTTGTTGCTGTCCTTCAATATTCAGTTTGTTGCTGAATTTGTTGCTGTTTTCAATGTTGAGGTTGATGTTGAATTTGTTGGTGTTTTCAATGTTGAGGCTGTTGTTGAATTTGTTGGTGTTTTCAATGTTGAGGCTGTTGTTGAATTTGTTGGTGCTTTTCAATTTTGAGGTTGTTGTTGAATTGTTTGTTGTTTTTCAATGTCGAGGTTGTTGTTGAATTTGCTCCTGTTTTTCAATGTCGAGGTTGTTGTTGAATTTGTTGGTGTTTTAAATGTTGAGGTTGTTGTTGAATTTGTTGGTGTTTTCAATGTTGATGTTGTTGTTGAATTTGTTGCTGTTTTTCAATGTTGAGGTTGTTGTTGAATTTGTTGGTGTTTTCAATGTTGAGGTTGTTGTTGAATATTTTTTGTGTTTTTCAATGTTGTGGTTGTTGTTGAATTTGTTGCTGTCCTTCAATATAAAGTTTGTTGCTGAATTTGTTGCTGTTTTCAATGTTGAGGTTGATGTTGAATTTGTTGGTGCTTTTCAATGTTGAGGTTGTTGTTGAATTGTTTGTTGTTTTTCAATGTCAAGGTTGTTGTTGAATTTGCTGCTGTTTTTCAATGTCGAGGTTGTTGTTGAACTTGTTGGTGTTTTCAATGTTGAGGTTGATGTTGAATTCGTTGGTGTTTTTCAATGTTGCGTTTGTTGTTGAATTTGTTGCTGCTTTTCAATGTCGTGGTTGTTGGTGTTTTCAATGTTCAGGTCGTTGTTGAATTTGTTGGTGTTTTAAATGTTGAGGGTGTTGTTGAATTTTTTGGTGTTTTCAAAGTTGAGGTTGTTGTTGAATTTGTTGCTGTTTTCAATGTTGAGGTTGTTGTTGAATTTGCTGGTGTTTTCAATGTTGAGGTTGTTGTTGAATTGGTTGCTGTTTTTCAATGTTGGGTTTGTTGTTGAATTTGTTGGTGTTTTCAATGTTGAGGTTGTTTTTGAATTTGTTGTGGTTTTTCAATGTCGAGGTTGTTGTTGAATTTGTTGCTGTTTTTCAATGTTGAGATTGTTGTTGAATTTGTTGGTGTTTTTCAATGTCGAGGTTGTTGTTGAATTTGTTGCTCTTTTTCAATGTCGAAGTTGCTGTTGAATTCGTTGCTCTTTTTCAATGTTGGGGTTTTTGTTGAATTTTTTGGTGTTTTTCAATGTTGAGGTTGTTGTTGAATTTATTGCTGTTTTCAATGCTGAGCTGGTTGTTGAATTTGTTGTTGCTTTTCAGTGTCGAGGTTGTTGTTGAATTTGTTGCTGTTTTTCAATGTTGAGGTTCTTGGTGTTTACAAAGTTGAGGTTGTTGTTGAATTTCTTGCTGTCCTTCAATATTGAGTTTGTTGCTGAATTTGTTGCTGTTTTCAATGTTGAGGTTGATGTTGAATTTGTTGGTGTTTTCAATGTTGAGGCTGTTGTTGAATTTGTTGGTGCTTTTCAATTTTGAGGTTGTTGTTGAATTGTTTGTTATTTTTCAATGTCGAGGTTGTTGTTGAATTTGCTCCTGTTTTTCAATGTCGAGGTTGTTGTTGAATTTGTTGGTGTTTTTCAATGTTGCGGTTGTTGTTGAATTTGTTGCTGTTTTTCAATGTCGTGGTTGTTGGTGTTTTCAATGTTCAGGTCGTTGTTGAATTTGTTGGTTTTTTAAATGTTGAGGTTGTTGTTGAATTTTTTGGTGTTTTCAAAGTTGAGGTTGTTGTTGAATTTGTTGCTGTTTTCAATGTTGAGGTTGTTGTTGAATTTGCTGGCGTTTTCAATGTTGAGGTTGTTGTTGAATTGGTTGCTGTTTTTCAATGTTGGGTTTAATGTTGAATGTGTTGGTGTTTTTCAATGTCGAGGTTGCTGTTGAATTTGTTGGTGTTTTCAATGTCGAGGTTGTTGAATTTGTTGCTGTTTTTCAATGTCGAGGTTGTTGTTGAATTTGTTGCTGTTTTTCAATGTCGAGGTTGTTGTTGAATTTGTTGCTGTTTCTCAATGTCGAGGTTGTTGTTGAAATTGTTGCTGTGTTCAATGTCAAGGTTGTTGTTGAATTTGGTGGTGCTTTTCAATGTTGTGGTTTTTGTTGAATTTGAAGGTGTTTTTCAATTTTGAGGTTGTTGCTGAATTTGTTGGTGTTTTCAACGTTGCGATTGTTGATGAATTTGTTGCTGTCTTTCAATGTCGAGGTTGTTGTTGAATTTGTTGGTGTTCTCAATCTTGAAGTTGTTGTTGAATTTGTTGGTGTTTTCAATGTTGCAGTTGTTGTTGAATTTGTTGGTGTTTTCAATGCTGGGATTGTTGTTGAATTTGTTTGTGTTTTCAGTGTTGAGGTTGTTGTTTAATTTGTTGCTGTTTTCCAATGTTGAGGTTGTTGTTGAATTTGTTCGTGTTATTCAATGCTGAGTTTATTGTTGAATCTGTTGTTTTTCAATGTTGAGGTTGTTGTTGAATTTGTTGGTGTGTTTCAATGTTGAGGTTGTTGTTGAATTTGTTGCTGTTTTCAATGTTGAGGTTGATGTTGAATTTGTTGCTGTTTTTCAATGTTGGGGCTTATGTTGAATTTGTTGCTGTTTTCAATGTTGAGGTTGTTGTTGAATTTGATGTTGTTTTTCAATGTTGGGATTGTTGTTGAATTTGTTGCTGTTTCTCAATGTCGAGGTTGTTGTTGAATTTGTTGGTGTTTTCAATGTTGAGATTGTTGTTGAATTTGTTGGTGTTTTCAATGTTGCGGTTGTTGTTGAATTTTTTGGTGTTTTCAATGTTGAGGTTGTTGTTGAAAGTGTTAGTGTTTTTCAATGTTGTGGTTTTTGTTGAATTTGAAGGTGTTTTTCAATTTTGAGGTTGTTGCTGAATTTGTTGGTGTTTTCAACGTTGCGGTTGTTGATGAATTTGTTGCTGTCTTTCAATGTCGAGGTTGTTGTTGAATTTGTTGGTGTTCTCAATCTTGAAGTTGTTGTTGAATTTGTTGGTGTTTTCAATGTTCCAGTTGTTGTTGAATTGGTTGCTGTTTTTCAATGTTGGGTTTAATGTTGAATGTGTTGCTGTTTTTCAATGTCGAGGTTGCTGTTGAATTTGTTGGTGTTTTCAATGTCGAGGTTGTTGAATTTGTTGCTGTTTTTCAATGTCGAGGTTGTTGTTGAATTTGTTGCTGTTTTTCAATGTCGAGGTTGTTGTTGAATTTGTTGCTGTTTCTCAATGTCGAGGTTGTTGTTGAAATTGTTGCTGTGTTCAATGTCAAGGTTGTTGTTGAATTTGGTGGTGCTTTTCAATGTTGTGATTGTTGTTGAATTTGAAGGTGTTTTTCAATTTTGAGGTTGTTGCTGAATTTGTTGGTGTTTTCAACGTTGCGGTTGTTGATGAATTTGTTGCTGTCTTTCAATGTCGAGGTTGTTGTTGAATTTGTTGGTGTTCTCAATCTTGAAGTTGTTGTTGAATTTGTTGGTGTTTTCAATGTTGCAGTTGTTGTTGAATTTGTTGGTGTTTTCAATGCTGGGATTGTTGTTGAATTTGTTTGTGTTTTCAATGTTGAGGTTTTTGTTTAATTTGTTGCTGTTTTCCAATGTTGAGGTTGTTGTTGAATTTGTTCGTGTTTTTCAATGCTGAGTTTATTGTTGAATCTGTTGTTTTTCAATGTCGAGGTTCTTGGTGTTTTCAAAGTTGAGGTTGTTGTTGAATTTGTTGCTGTCCTTCAATATTGAGTTTGTTGCTGAATTTGTTGCTGTTTTCAATGTTGAGGTTGATGTTGAATTTGTTGGTGTTTTCAATGTTGAGGCTGTTGTTGAATTTGCTGGTGCTTTTCAATTTTGAGGTTGTTGTTGAATTGTTTGTTGTTTTTCAATGTCGAGGTTGTTGTTGAATTTGCTGCTGTTTTTCAATGTCGAGGTTGTTGTTGAATTTGTTGGTGTTTTCAATGTTGAGGTTGTTGTTGAATTTGTTGGTGTTTTTCAATGTTGCGGTTGTTGTTGAATTTGTTGCTGTTTTTCAATGTCGTGGTTGTTGGTGTTTTCAATGTTCAGGTCGTTGTTGAATTTGTTGGTGTTTTAAATGTTGAGGTTGTTGTTGAATTTTTTGGTGTTTTCAAAGTTGAGGTTGTTGTTGAATTTGTTGCTGTTTTCAATGTTGAGGTTGTTGTTGAATTTGCTGGTGTTTTCAATGTTGAGGTTGTTGTTGAATTGGTTGCTGTTTTTCAATGTTGGGTTTGTTGTTGAATTTGTTGGTGTTTTCAATGCTGGGATTGTTGTTGAATTTGTTTGTGTTTTCAATGTTGAGGTTGTTGTTTAATTTGTTGGTGTTTTCCAATGTTGAGGTTGTTGTTGAATTTGTTCGTGTTATTCAGTGCTGAGTTTATTGTTGAATCTGTTGTTTTTCAATGTTGAGGTTGTTGTTGAATTTGTTGGTGTGTTTCAATGTTGAGGTTGTTGTTGAATTTGTTGCTGTTTTCAATGTTGAGGTTGATGTTGAATTTGTTGCTGTTTTTCAATGTTGGGGCTTATGTTGAATTTGTTGCTGTTTTCACTGTTGAGGTTGTTGTTGAATTTGATGTTGTTTTTCAATGTTGGGATTGTTGTTGAATTTGTTGCTGTTTCTCAATGTCGAGGTTGTTGTTGAATTTTTTGGTGTTTTCAATGTTGAGGTTGTTGTTGAAAGTGTTGGTGTTTTTCAATGTTGTGGTTTTTGTTGAATTTGTTGGTGTTTTTCAATGTTGAGGTTGTTGCTGAATTTGTTGGTGTTTTCAACGTTGCGGTTGTTGATGAATTTGTTGCTGTCTTTCAATGTCGAGGTTGTTGTTGAATTTGTTGGTGTTCTCAATCTTGAAGTTGTTGTTGAATTTGTTGGTGTTTTCAATGTTCCAGTTGTTGTTGAATTGGTTGCTGTTTTTCAATGTTGGGTTTAATGTTGAATGTGTTGCTGTTTTTCAATGTCGAGGTTGCTGTTGAATTTGTTGGTGTTTTCAATGTCGAGGTTGTTGAATTTGTTGCTGTTTTTCAATGTCGAGGTTGTTGTTGAATTTGTTGCTGTTTTTCAATGCCGAGGTTGTTGTTGAATTTGTTGCTTTTTCTCAATGTCGAGGTTGTTGTTGAAATTGTTGCTGTGTTCAATGTCAAGGTTGTTGTTGAATTTGGTGGTGCTTTTCAATGTTGTGGTTTTTGTTGAATTTGAAGGTGTTTTTCAATTTTGAGGTTGTTGCTGAATTTGTTGGTGTTTTCAACGTTGCGGTTGTTGATGAATTTGTTGCTGTCTTTCAATGTCGAGGTTGTTGTTGAATTTGTTGGTGTTCTCAATCTTGAAGTTGTTGTTGAATTTGTTGGTGTTTTCAATGTTGCAGTTGTTGTTGAATTTGTTGGTGTTTTCAATGCTGGGATTGTTGTTGAATTTGTTTGTGTTTTCAATGTTGAGGTTTTTGTTTAATTTGTTGCTGTTTTCCAATGTTGAGGTTGTTGTTGAATTTGCTCGTGTTTTTCAATGCTGAGTTTATTGTTGAATCTGTTGTTTTTCAATGTTGAGGTTGTTGTTGAATTTGTTGGTGTGTTTCAATGTTGAGGTTGTTGTTGAATTTGTTGCTGTTTTCAATGTTGAGGTTGATGTTGAATTTGTTGCTGTTTTTCAATGTTGGGGCTTATGTTGAATTTGTTGCTGTTTTCAATGTTGAGGTTGTTGTTGAATTTGATGTTGTTTTTCAATGTTGGGATTGTTGTTGAATTTGTTGCTGTTTCTCAATGTCGAGGTTGTTGTTGAATTTGTTGGTGTTTTCAATGTTGAGATTGTTGTTGAATTTGTTGGTGTTTTCAATGTTGCGGTTGTTGTTGAATTTTTTGGTGTTTTCAATGTTGAGGTTGTTGTTGAAAGTGTTGGTGTTTTTCAATGTTGTGGTTTTTGTTGAATTTGAAGGTGTTTTTCAATTTTGAGGTTGTTGCTGAATTTGTTGGTGTTTTCAATGTCGAGGTTGTTGTTGAATTTGTTGGTGTTCTCAATCTTGAAGTTGTTGTTGAATTTGTTGGTGTTTTCAATGTTCCAGTTGTTGTTGAATTGGTTGCTGTTTTTCAATGTTGGGTTTAATGTTGAATGTGTTGCTGTTTTTCAATGTCGAGGTTGCTGTTGAATTTGTTGGTGTTTTCAATGTCGAGGTTGTTGAATTTGTTGCTGTTTTTCAATGTCGAGGTTGTTGTTGAATTTGTTGCTGTTTTTCAATGTCGAGGTTGTTGTTGAATTTGTTGCTGTTTCTCAATGTCGAGGTTGTTGTTGAAATTGTTGCTGTGTTCAATGTCAAGGTTGTTGTTGAATTTGGTGGTGCTTTTCAATGTTGTGGTTGTTGTTGAATTTGAAGGTGTTTTTCAATTTTGAGGTTGTTGCTGAATTTGTTGGTGTTTTCAACGTTGCGGTTGTTGATGAATTTGTTGCTGTCTTTCAATGTCGAGGTTGTTGTTGAATTTGTTGGTGTTCTCAATCTTGAAGTTGTTGTTGAATTTGTTGGTGTTTTCAATGTTGCAGTTGTTGTTGAATTTGTTGGTGTTTTCAATGCTGGGATTGTTGTTGAATTTGTTTGTGTTTTCAATGTTGAGGTTTTTGTTTAATTTGTTGCTGTTTTCCAATGTTGAGGTTGTTGTTGAATTTGTTCGTGTTTTTCAATGCTGAGTTTATTGTTGAATCTGTTGTTTTTCAATGTCGAGGTTCTTGGTGTTTTCAAAGTTGAGGTTGTTGTTGAATTTGTTGCTGTCCTTCAATATTGAGTTTGTTGCTGAATTTGTTGCTGTTTTCAATGTTGAGGTTGATGTTGAATTTGTTGGTGTTTTCAATGTTGAGGCTGTTGTTGAATTTGCTGGTGCTTTTCAATTTTGAGGTTGTTGTTGAATTGTTTGTTGTTTTTCAATGTCGAGGTTGTTGTTGAATTTGCTGCTGTTTTTCAATGTCGAGGTTGTTGTTGAATTTGTTGGTGTTTTCAATGTTGAGGTTGTTGTTGAATTTGTTGGTGTTTTTCAATGTTGCGGTTGTTGTTGAATTTGTTGCTGTTTTTCAATGTCGTGGTTGTTGGTGTTTTCAATGTTCAGGTCGTTGTTGAATTTGTTGGTGTTTTAAATGTTGAGGTTGTTGTTGAATTTTTTGGTGTTTTCAAAGTTGAGGTTGTTGTTGAATTTGTTGCTGTTTTCAATGTTGAGGTTGTTGTTGAATTTGCTGGTGTTTTCAATGTTGAGGTTGTTGTTGAATTGGTTGCTGTTTTTCAATGTTGGGTTTGTTGTTGAATTTGTTGGTGTTTTCAATGCTGGGATTGTTGTTGAATTTGTTTGTGTTTTCAATGTTGAGGTTGTTGTTTAATTTGTTGGTGTTTTCCAATGTTGAGGTTGTTGTTGAATTTGTTCGTGTTATTCAGTGCTGAGTTTATTGTTGAATCTGTTGTTTTTCAATGTTGAGGTTGTTGTTGAATTTGTTGGTGTGTTTCAATGTTGAGGTTGTTGTTGAATTTGTTGCTGTTTTCAATGTTGAGGTTGATGTTGAATTTGTTGCTGTTTTTCAATGTTGGGGCTTATGTTGAATTTGTTGCTGTTTTCACTGTTGAGGTTGTTGTTGAATTTGATGTTGTTTTTCAATGTTGGGATTGTTGTTGAATTTGTTGCTGTTTCTCAATGTCGAGGTTGTTGTTGAATTTGTTGGTGTTTTCAATGTTGAGGTTGTTGTTGAAAGTGTTGGTGTTTTTCAATGTTGTGGTTTTTGTTGAATTTGAAGGTGTTTTTCAATTTTGAGGTTGTTGCTGAATTTGTTGGTGTTTTCAACGTTGCGGTTGTTGATGAATTTGTTGCTGTCTTTCAATGTCGAGGTTGTTGTTGAATTTGTTGGTGTTCTCAATCTTGAAGTTGTTGTTGAATTTGTTGGTGTTTTCAATGTTCCAGTTGTTGTTGAATTGGTTGCTGTTTTTCAATGTTGGGTTTAATGTTGAATGTGTTGCTGTTTTTCAATGTCGAGGTTGCTGTTGAATTTGTTGGTGTTTTCAATGTCGAGGTTGTTGAATTTGTTGCTGTTTTTCAATGTCGAGGTTGTTGTTGAATTTGTTGCTGTTTTTCAATGTCGAGGTTGTTGTTGAATTTGTTGCTGTTTCTCAATGTCGAGGTTGTTGTTGAAATTGTTGCTGTGTTCAATGTCAAGGTTGTTGTTGAATTTGGTGGTGCTTTTCAATGTTGTGGTTTTTGTTGAATTTGAAGGTGTTTTTCAATTTTGAGGTTGTTGCTGAATTTGTTGGTGTTTTCAACGTTGCGGTTGTTGATGAATTTGTTGCTGTCTTTCAATGTCGAGGTTGTTGTTGAATTTGTTGGTGTTCTCAATCTTGAAGTTGTTGTTGAATTTGTTGGTGTTTTCAATGTTGCAGTTGTTGTTGAATTTGTTGGTGTTTTCAATGCTGGGATTGTTGTTGAATTTGTTTGTGTTTTCAATGTTGAGGTTTTTGTTTAATTTGTTGCTGTTTTCCAATGTTGAGGTTGTTGTTGAATTTGCTCGTGTTTTTCAATGCTGAGTTTATTGTTGAATCTGTTGTTTTTCAATGTCGAGGTTCTTGGTATTTTCAAAGTTGAGGTTGTTGTTGAATTTGTTGCTGTCCTTCAATATTGAGTTTGTTGCTGAATTTGTTGCTGTTTTCAATGTTGAGGTTGATGTTGAATTTGTTGGTGTTTTCAATGTTGAGGCTGTTGTTGAATTTGCTGGTGCTTTTCAATTTTGAGGTTGTTGTTGAATTGTTTGTTGTTTTTCAATGTCGAGGTTGTTGTTGAATTTGCTGCTGTTTTTCAATGTCGAGGTTGTTGTTGAATTTGTTGGTGTTTTCAATGTTGAGGTTGTTGTTGAATTTGTTGGTGTTTTTCAATGTTGCGGTTGTTGTTGAATTTGTTGCTGTTTTTCAATGTCGTGGTTGTTGGTGTTTTCAATGTTCAGGTCGTTGTTGAATTTGTTGGTGTTTTAAATGTTGAGGTTGTTGTTGAATTTTTTGGTGTTTTCAAAGTTGAGGTTGTTGTTGAATTTGTTGCTGTTTTCAATGTTGAGGTTGTTGTTGAATTTGCTGGTGTTTTCAATGTTGAGGTTGTTGTTGAATTGGTTGCTGTTTTTCAATGTTGGGTTTGTTGTTGAATTTGTTGGTGTTTTCAATGCTGGGATTGTTGTTGAATTTGTTTGTGTTTTCAATGTTGAGGTTGTTGTTTAATTTGTTGGTGTTTTCCAATGTTGCGGTTGTTGTTGAATTTGTTGCTGTTTTTCAATCTCGTGGTTGTTGGTGTTTTCAATGTTCAGGTCGTTGTTGAATTTGTTGGTGTTTTAAATGTTGGGGTTGTTGTTGAATTTTTTGGTGTTTTCAAAGTTGAGGTTGTTGTTGAATTTGTTGCTGTTTTCAATGTTGAGGTTGTTGTTGAATTTGCTGGTGTTTTCAATGTTGAGGTTGTTGTTGAATTGGTTGCTGTTTTTCAATGTTGGGTTTGTTGTTGAATTTGTTGGTGTTTTCAATGCTGGGATTGTTGTTGAATTTGTTTGTGTTTTCAATGTTGAGGTTGTTGTTTAATTTGTTGGTGTTTTCCAATGTTGAGGTTGTTGTTGAATTTGTTCGTGTTATTCAATGCTGAGTTTATTGTTGAATCTGTTGTTTTTCAATGTTGAGGTTGTTGTTGAATTTGTTGGTGTGTTTCAATGTTGAGGTTGTTGTTGAATTTGTTGCTGTTTTCAATGTTGAGGTTGATGTTGAATTTGTTGCTGTTTTTCAATGTTGGGGCTTATGTTGAATTTGTTGCTGTTTTCACTGTTGAGGTTGTTGTTGAATTTGATGTTGTTTTTCAATGTTGGGATTGTTGTTGAATTTGTTGCTGTTTCTCAATGTCGAGGTTGTTGTTGAATTTGTTGGTGTTTTCAATGTTGAGATTGTTGTTGAATTTGTTGGTGTTTTCAATGTTGCGGTTGTTGTTGAATTTTTTGGTGTTTTCAATGTTGAGGTTGTTGTTGAAAGTGTTGGTGTTTTTCAATGTTGAGATTGTTGTTGAATTTGTTGCTGTTTTTCAATGTTGAGGTTGTTGTTGAATTTGTTGCTGTTTTTCAATGTAGAGGTTGTTGTTGAATTTGTTGCTGTTTTTCAATGTCGAGGTTGTTGTTGAATTTGTTGCTGTTTTTCAATGTTGAGATTGTTGTTGAATTTGTTGGTGTTTTTCAATGTCGAGGTTGTTGTTGAATTTGTTGCTCTTTTTCAATGTCGAAGTTGCTGTTGAATTCGTTGCTCTTTTTCAATGTTGGGGTTTTTGTTGAATTTTTTGGTGTTTTTCAATGTTGAGGTTGTTGTTGAATTTATTGCTGTTTTCAATGCTGAGCTGGTTGTTGAATTTGTTGTTGCTTTTCAGTGTCGAGGTTGTTGTTGAATTTGTTGCTGTTTTTCAATGTCGAGGTTCTTGGTGTTTTCAATGTTGAGGTTGTTGTTGAATTTGTTGCTGTCCTTCAATATTGAGTTTGTTGCTGAATTTGTTGCTGTTTTCAATGTTGAGGTTGATGTTGAATTTGTTGGTGTTTTCAATGTTGAGGCTGTTGTTGAATTTGTTGGTGCTTTTCAATTTTGAGGTTGTTGTTGAATTGTTTGTTGTTTTTCAATGTCGAGGTTGTTGTTGAATTTGCTGCTGTTTTTCAATGTCGAGGTTGTTGTTGAATTTCTTGGTGTTTTTCAATGTTGCGGTTGTTGTTGAATTTGTTGCTGTTTTTCAATGTCGTGGTTGTTGGTGTTTTCAATGTTCAGGTCGTTGTTGAATTTGTTGGTGTTTTAAATGTTGAGGTTGTTGTTGAATTTTTTGGTGTTTTCAAAGTTGAGGTTGTTGTTGAATTTGTTGCTGTTTTCAATGTTGAGGTTGTTGTTGAATTTGCTGGTGTTTTCAATGTTGAGGTTGTTGTTGAATTGGTTGCTGTTTTTCAATGTTGGGTTTGTTGTTGAATTTGTTGGTGTTTTTAATGCTGGGATTGTTGTTGAATTTGTTTGTGTTTTCAATGTTGAGGTTGTTGTTTAATTTGTTGGTGTTTTCCAATGTTGAGGTTGTTGTTGAATTTGTTCGTGTTATTCAGTGCTGAGTTTATTGTTGAATCTGTTGTTTTTCAATGTTGAGGTTGTTGTTGAATTTGTTGGTGTGTTTCAATGTTGAGGTTGTTGTTGAATTTGTTGCTGTTTTCAATGTTGAGGTTGATGTTGAATTTGTTGCTGTTTTTCAATGTTGGGGCTTATGTTGAATTTGTTGCTGTTTTCACTGTTGAGGTTGTTGTTGAATTTGATGTTGTTTTTCAATGTTGGGATTGTTGTTGAATTTGTTGCTGTTTCTCAATGTCGAGGTTGTTGTTGAATTTGTTGGTGTTTTCAATGTTGAGATTGTTGTTGAATTTGTTGGTGTTTTCAATGTTGCGGTTGTTGTTGAATTTTTTGGTGTTTTCAATGTTGAGGTTGTTGTTGAAAGTGTTGGTGTTTTTCAATGTTGAGATTGTTGTTGAATTTGTTGCTGTTTTTCAATGTTGAGGTTGTTGTTGAATTTGTTGCTGTTTTTCAATGTAGAGGTTGTTGTTGAATTTGTTGCTGTTTTTCAATGTCGAGGTTGTTGTTGAATTTGTTGCTGTTTTTCAATGTTGAGATTGTTGTTGAATTTGTTGGTGTTTTTCAATGTCGAGGTTGTTGTTGAATTTGTTGCTCTTTTTCAATGTCGAAGTTGCTGTTGAATTCGTTGCTCTTTTTCAATGTTGGGGTTTTTGTTGAATTTTTTGGTGTTTTTCAATGTTGAGGTTGTTGTTGAATTTATTGCTGTTTTCAATGCTGAGCTGGTTGTTGAATTTGTTGTTGCTTTTCAGTGTCGAGGTTGTTGTTGAATTTGTTGCTGTTTTTCAATGTCGAGGTTCTTGGTGTTTTCAATGTTGAGGTTGTTGTTGAATTTGTTGCTGTCCTTCAATATTGAGTTTGTTGCTGAATTTGTTGCTGTTTTCAATGTTGAGGTTGATGTTGAATTTGTTGGTGTTTTCAATGTTGAGGCTGTTGTTGAATTTGTTGGTGCTTTTCAATTTTGAGGTTGTTGTTGAATTGTTTGTTGTTTTTCAATGTCGAGGTTGTTGTTGAATTTGCTGCTGTTTTTCAATGTCGAGGTTGTTGTTGAATTTGTTGGTGTTTTCAATGTTGAGGTTGTTGTTGAATTTGTTGGTGTTTTTCAATGTTGCGGTTGTTGTTGAATTTGTTGCTGTTTTTCAATGTCGTGGTTGTTGGTGTTTTCAATGTTCAGGTCGTTGTTGAATTTGTTGGTGTTTTAAATGTTGAGGTTGTTGTTGAATTTTTTGGTGTTTTCAAAGTTGAGGTTGTTGTTGAATTTGTTGCTGTTTTCAATGTTGAGGTTGTTGTTGAATTTGCTGGTGTTTTCAATGTTGAGGTTGTTGTTGAATTGTTTGCTGTTTTTCAATGTTGGGTTTGTTGTTGAATTTGTTGGTGTTTTCAATGTTGAGGTTGTTTTTGAATTTGTTGTGGTTTTTCAATGATGAGGTTGTTGTTGAATTTGTTGCTGTTTTTCAATGTCGAGGTTGTTGTTGAATTTGTTGGTGTTTTTCAATTTTGAGGTTGTTGTTGAATGTGTTGCTGTTTTTCAATGTCGAGGTGGTTGATGAATTTGTTGCTGTTGTTCAATGTCGAGGTTGTTGTTGAATTTGTTGGTGTTTTTCAATGTTGGGGTTTTTGTTGAATTTGTTGGTGTTTTTCAATGTTGAGGTTGTTGCTGAATTTGTTGGTGTTTTCAATGTTGCAGTTGTTGATGAATTTGTTGCGGTCTTTCAATGTCAAGGTTGTTGTTGAATTTGTTGGTGTTCTCAATCTTGAAGTTGTTGTTGAATTTGTTGGTGTTTTCAATGTTGCGGTTGTTGTTGAATTTGTTGGTGTTTTCAATGCTGAGGTTGTTGTTGAATTTGTTGGTGTTTTCAATGTTGATGTTGTTGTTGAATTTGTTTGTGTATTCAGTGTTGAGGTTGTTGTTTAATTTGTTGGTGTTTTTCAATGTTGAGGTTGTGGTTGAATTTGTTGGTGTGTTTCAATGTTGAGGTTGTTGTTGAATTTGTTGCTGTTTTCAATGTTGAGGTTGATGTTGAATTTGTTGCTGTTTTTCAATGTTGGGGCTTATGTTGAATTTGTTGCTGTTTTCAATGTTGAGATTGTTGTTGAATTTGTTGTTGTTTTTCAATGTTGGGATTGTTGTTGAATTTGTTGTTGTTTCTCAATGTCGAGGTTGTTGTTGAATTTATTGGTGTTTTCAATGTTGAGATTGTTGTTGAATTTGTTGGTGTTTTCAATGTTGCGGTTGTTGTTGAATTTTTTGGTGTTTTCAATGTTGAGGTTGTTGTTGAATTTGTTGCTGTTTTTCAATGTAGAGGTTGTTGTTGAATTTGTTGCTGTTTTTCAATGTCGAGGTTGTTGTTGAATTTGTTGCTGTTTTTCAATGTTGAGATTGTTGTTGAATTTGTTGGTGTTTTTCAATGTCGAGGTTGTTGTTGAATTTGTTGCTCTTTTTCAATGTCGAAGTTGCTGTTGAATTCGTTGCTCTTTTTCAATGTTGGGGTTTTTGTTGAATTTTTTGGTGTTTTTCAATGTTGAGGTTGTTGTTGAATTTATTGCTGTTTTCAATGCTGAGCTGGTTGTTGAATTTGTTGTTGCTTTTCAGTGTCGAGGTTGTTGTTGAATTTGTTGCTGTTTTTCAATGTCGAGGTTCTTGGTGTTTTCAATGTTGAGGTTGTTGTTGAATTTGTTGCTGTCCTTCAATATTGAGTTTGTTGCTGAATTTGTTGCTGTTTTCAATGTTGAGGTTGATGTTGAATTTGTTGGTGTTTTCAATGTTGAGGCTGTTGTTGAATTTGTTGGTGCTTTTCAATTTTGAGGTTGTTGTTGAATTGTTTGTTGTTTTTCAATGTCGAGGTTGTTGTTGAATTTGCTGCTGTTTTTCAATGTCGAGGTTGTTGTTGAATTTCTTGGTGTTTTTCAATGTTGCGGTTGTTGTTGAATTTGTTGCTGTTTTTCAATGTCGTGGTTGTTGGTGTTTTCAATGTTCAGGTCGTTGTTGAATTTGTTGGTGTTTTAAATGTTGAGGTTGTTGTTGAATTTTTTGGTGTTTTCAAAGTTGAGGTTGTTGTTGAATTTGTTGCTGTTTTCAATGTTGAGGTTGTTGTTGAATTTGCTGGTGTTTTCAATGTTGAGGTTGTTGTTGAATTGGTTGCTGTTTTTCAATGTTGGGTTTGTTGTTGAATTTGTTGGTGTTTTTAATGCTGGGATTGTTGTTGAATTTGTTTGTGTTTTCAATGTTGAGGTTGTTGTTTAATTTGTTGGTGTTTTCCAATGTTGAGGTTGTTGTTGAATTTGTTCGTGTTATTCAGTGCTGAGTTTATTGTTGAATCTGTTGTTTTTCAATGTTGAGGTTGTTGTTGAATTTGTTGGTGTGTTTCAATGTTGAGGTTGTTGTTGAATTTGTTGCTGTTTTCAATGTTGAGGTTGATGTTGAATTTGTTGCTGTTTTTCAATGTTGGGGCTTATGTTGAATTTGTTGCTGTTTTCACTGTTGAGGTTGTTGTTGAATTTGATGTTGTTTTTCAATGTTGGGATTGTTGTTGAATTTGTTGCTGTTTCTCAATGTCGAGGTTGTTGTTGAATTTGTTGGTGTTTTCAATGTTGAGATTGTTGTTGAATTTGTTGGTGTTTTCAATGTTGCGGTTGTTGTTGAATTTTTTGGTGTTTTCAATGTTGAGGTTGTTGTTGAAAGTGTTGGTGTTTTTCAATGTTGAGATTGTTGTTGAATTTGTTGCTGTTTTTCAATGTTGAGGTTGTTGTTGAATTTGTTGCTGTTTTTCAATGTAGAGGTTGTTGTTGAATTTGTTGCTGTTTTTCAATGTCGAGGTTGTTGTTGAATTTGTTGCTGTTTTTCAATGTTGAGATTGTTGTTGAATTTGTTGGTGTTTTTCAATGTCGAGGTTGTTGTTGAATTTGTTGCTCTTTTTCAATGTCGAAGTTGCTGTTGAATTCGTTGCTCTTTTTCAATGTTGGGGTTTTTGTTGAATTTTTTGGTGTTTTTCAATGTTGAGGTTGTTGTTGAATTTATTGCTGTTTTCAATGCTGAGCTGGTTGTTGAATTTGTTGTTGCTTTTCAGTGTCGAGGTTGTTGTTGAATTTGTTGCTGTTTTTCAATGTCGAGGTTCTTGGTGTTTTCAATGTTGAGGTTGTTGTTGAATTTGTTGCTGTCCTTCAATATTGAGTTTGTTGCTGAATTTGTTGCTGTTTTCAATGTTGAGGTTGATGTTGAATTTGTTGGTGTTTTCAATGTTGAGGCTGTTGTTGAATTTGTTGGTGCTTTTCAATTTTGAGGTTGTTGTTGAATTGTTTGTTGTTTTTCAATGTCGAGGTTGTTGTTGAATTTGCTGCTGTTTTTCAATGTCGAGGTTGTTGTTGAATTTGTTGGTGTTTTCAATGTTGAGGTTGTTGTTGAATTTGTTGGTGTTTTTCAATGTTGCGGTTGTTGTTGAATTTGTTGCTGTTTTTCAATGTCGTGGTTGTTGGTGTTTTCAATGTTCAGGTCGTTGTTGAATTTGTTGGTGTTTTAAATGTTGAGGTTGTTGTTGAATTTTTTGGTGTTTTCAAAGTTGAGGTTGTTGTTGAATTTGTTGCTGTTTTCAATGTTGAGGTTGTTGTTGAATTTGCTGGTGTTTTCAATGTTGAGGTTGTTGTTGAATTGTTTGCTGTTTTTCAATGTTGGGTTTGTTGTTGAATTTGTTGGTGTTTTCAATGTTGAGGTTGTTTTTGAATTTGTTGTGGTTTTTCAATGATGAGGTTGTTGTTGAATTTGTTGCTGTTTTTCAATGTCGAGGTTGTTGTTGAATTTGTTGGTGTTTTTCAATTTTGAGGTTGTTGTTGAATGTGTTGCTGTTTTTCAATGTCGAGGTGGTTGATGAATTTGTTGCTGTTGTTCAATGTCGAGGTTGTTGTTGAATTTGTTGGTGTTTTTCAATGTTGGGGTTTTTGTTGAATTTGTTGGTGTTTTTCAATGTTGAGGTTGTTGCTGAATTTGTTGGTGTTTTCAATGTTGCAGTTGTTGATGAATTTGTTGCGGTCTTTCAATGTCAAGGTTGTTGTTGAATTTGTTGGTGTTCTCAATCTTGAAGTTGTTGTTGAATTTGTTGGTGTTTTCAATGTTGCGGTTGTTGTTGAATTTGTTGGTGTTTTCAATGCTGAGGTTGTTGTTGAATTTGTTGGTGTTTTCAATGTTGATGTTGTTGTTGAATTTGTTTGTGTATTCAGTGTTGAGGTTGTTGTTTAATTTGTTGGTGTTTTTCAATGTTGAGGTTGTTGTTGAATTTGTTGGTGTGTTTCAATGTTGAGGTTGTTGTTGAATTTGTTGCTGTTTTCAATGTTGAGGTTGATGTTGAATTTGTTGCTGTTTTTCAATGTTGGGGCTTATGTTGAATTTGTTGCTGTTTTCAATGTTGAGATTGTTGTTGAATTTGTTGTTGTTTTTCAATGTTGGGATTGTTGTTGAATTTGTTGTTGTTTCTCAATGTCGAGGTTGTTGTTGAATTTATTGGTGTTTTCAATGTTGAGATTGTTGTTGAATTTGTTGGTGTTTTCAATGTTGCGGTTGTTGTTGAATTTTTTGGTGTTTTCAATGTTGAGGTTGTTGTTGAAAGTGTTGGTGTTTTTCAATGTTGAGATTGTTGTTGAATTTGTTGCTGTTTTTCAATGTTGAGGTTGTTGTTGAATTTGTTGCTGTTTTTCAATGTAGAGGTTGTTGTTGAATTTGTTGCTGTTTTTCAATGTCGAGGTTGTTGTTGAATTTGTTGCTGTTTTTCAATGTTGAGATTGTTGTTGAATTTGTTGGTGTTTTTCAATGTCGAGGTTGTTGTTGAATTTGTTGCTCTTTTTCAATGTCGAAGTTGCTGTTGAATTCGTTGCTCTTTTTCAATGTTGGGGTTTTTGTTGAATTTTTTGGTGTTTTTCAATGTTGAGGTTGTTGTTGAATTTATTGCTGTTTTCAATGCTGAGCTGGTTGTTGAATTTGTTGTTGCTTTTCAGTGTCGAGGTTGTTGTTGAATTTGTTGCTGTTTTTCAATGTCGAGGTTCTTGGTGTTTTCAATGTTGAGGTTGTTGTTGAATTTGTTGCTGTCCTTCAATATTGAGTTTGTTGCTGAATTTGTTGCTGTTTTCAATGTTGAGGTTGATGTTGAATTTGTTGGTGTTTTCAATGTTGAGGCTGTTGTTGAATTTGTTGGTGCTTTTCAATTTTGAGGTTGTTGTTGAATTGTTTGTTGTTTTTCAATGTCGAGTTTGTTGTTGAATTTGCTGCTGTTTTTCAATGTCGAGGTTGTTGTTGAATTTGTTGGTGTTTTCAATGTTGAGGTTGTTGTTGAATTTGTTGGTGTTTTTCAATGTTGCGGTTGTTGTTGAATTTTTTTGTGTTTTTCATAATTGAGGTTGTTGTTGAATTAGTTCGTGTTTTCAATGTTGCAGTTGTTGTTGAATTTGTTGGTGTTTCTCAATGTTGAGGTAGTTGTTGAATTTGTTGGATTTTTTTCAATTATGCATTTGTTGTTAAATTTGTTGGCGTTTTTCAAAGTCGAGCTTATTGTTGAATTTGTTGGTGTTTTTCAATGTTGTGTTTCCACCCTCTGCTGGATACTCTCAGAATCACACACACACACACACACACACACACATAGACACAGACACACTAACCCACACACACCTTTACCAGTGCACCCTCTTGCTGGATATTCTCAGAAACAAACACATACACAAACACACGCACATACACAGACACACACACACACACCTTTACCAATGCAACCTCTCCTGGATACTCGCCCAAACACACACACAGACACACACAAACACACATACAAACCTCTAACAATGGACAATCTGCTGAATACTCTCAGAATCACACAGACACACACAAACACACACACACACAGACATTTACCAATGCACCCTCTGCTGGATACTCTCAGAA
>JANJGN010000397.1:87500-90000 GCA_026770705.1 Isurus oxyrinchus
ACGCCCTCTGCTGGAAACTCTCAGTATCACACAAACACACACACACACACAACAACACACACACACACACACACACACACACACACCTTTACAATTGCACCCTCTCCTGTATGCTCTCAGAATCACACACACACACAAACACCACACACCTTTAATAGTGCACCCTCTGTTGGATACTCTCAGAAACACACACACACAGACACACCTTTACCAATTCACCCAGTGCTGCATACTCTCAGAAGCACAGACACAAACACACACACAAACACATATACAAACACACAGACACAAACACACACGCCCCTTTACCAATGCACCCTCTGCTGGATACTGTCAGAAACACACGCACACACACACACACACACACACACACACACCTTTACCAATGCACTCTCTGCTGGATACTCTCAGAATCACACACACAAACACACACACACACACACACATTTACCAATGCACCGTTTGATGGATACTCTCAGAATTACACACATAACCACACATGAACACACACACCTTCACTAATGCACACTCTGCTGGATACTCTCAGAAACACACACACACACACAAAACTTGACCAATGCATTCTCTGGTGGATACTCTCAGAATCACACACACACGCACAAATACACACAGACACGCACCCACACACACACCTTTGCCGGTGCCTGCTCTGCTGGATACTCTCAGAATCACACGCATACACACACACACACACACACACACACACACACACCTTTACCAATACACGCTCTGGTGGATACTCTCAGAATCACAAACACACAAACACACATTTACCAATGCACCGTTTGCTGGATACTCTCAGAATTACACACATAACCGCACATGCACACACACACCTTCACTAATGCACACTCTGCTGGATACTCTCAGAAACACACACACACACACACACACACCTTGCCCAATGCATTCTCTGGTGGATTCTCTCAGAATCACACACACACACACAAATACACACAGACACGCACCCGCACACACACTTTAACGGTGCCCGCTCTGCTGGATACTCTCAGAATCACACGCATACGCACACACACATACACACACAAACACACACACACCTTTACCAATGCACGCTCTGGTGGATACTCTCAGAATCACAAACACACAAACACACACACACACATTTACCAATGCAAAGTCTGCTGGATACTCTCAGAATCACACACATACACACAGATACAAACACACACAAATACACAGACCTTTACCAATGCACACTCTGCTGGATAATCTCAGAATCACACACACATCAGACACACACACACATCATTACCAATGGAACCTCTGCTGGATACTCTCAGACACACAGTCACATACACACTCACACACACACACACACACACACACACACACCTTTACCAATACGCCCTCTGCTGGAAACTCTCAGTATCACACACACACACACACACACACACACACTCACACACTCACACACTCACACACACACACCTTTACCAATGCACCCTCTCCTGTATGCTCTCAGAATCACACACACACACACACAAACACATACACCTTTAATAGTGCACCCTCTGTTGGATACTCTCAGAACCACACACACACAGACACACCTTTACCAATACACCCACTGCTGGATACTCTCAGAAGCACAGACACAAACAAACACACACACGCACACAAACACACCCCTTTACCAATGCACCCTCTGCTGGATACTCTCAGAAACACACACACACATACAAACACACAGACACAAACACACACGCCCCTTTACCAATGCACCCTCTGCTGGATACTGTCAGAAACACACGCACACAAACACAGCCACACACCTTTACCAGTGCACTCTCTGCTGGATACTCTCAGAATCACAGACACAAACACATACACACACACACATTTACCAATGCACCGTTTGCTGGATACTCTCAGAATTACACACATCACCACACCTGCACACACAAACCTTCAAAAATGCACACTCTGCTGGATACTCTCAGAAACACACACACACACACACCTTGACCAATGCATTCTCTGGTGGATACTCTCAGAATCACACACACACAAATATACACAGACACGCACCCGCACACACACCTTTACCGGTTCCTGCTCTGCTGGATACTCTCAACGTCACACGCATACACACACACACACACACACACACACACACCTTTACCAATGCACGCTCTGGTGGATACTCTCAGAATCACAAACACACAAACACACACACACACACACACACATTTACCAATGCACCATCTGCTGGAGACTCTCAGAATTACACACATAATTACACATGCACACACACACCTTCACTAATGCACACTCTGCTGGATACTCTCAGAAACACACAAACACACACCTTGACCAATGCATTCTCTGGTGGATACTCTCAGAATCACACACACACACACACAAATACACAAAGACATGGACCTGCACACATACCTTTCCCGGTGCCCGTTCTGCTGGATACTCTCAGAATCACACGCATACACACACACACACA